>ML417224.1:33236-87463 GCA_005239525.1 Nicotiana knightiana | reverse complement strand
ATTTCTGCTTCATTTTATGTGGTTCAGCTTTATTGTGTGTTGGATCGGTTGGTTCGGGTTTAGAGTGGTCATGGTGAGAATTGAGGCATTTAGTCTTTCAAGGTAGCCTAATAGTTCAGAAAGTCAACTAAGAGTTGACTTATTGGTGAACGACCTCAGAATGCGTATTTTATGGCTCTGATGGTTTTGTTAGGTGCACTGGGACTTAGGAGTGTGTTCGGAATGGAGTTTTGATGTTCGGTGTAGAATTAGGATTTAATTGGCGAAAGTTAGTTTTTGGCGATTTCCGGTCGGCAGTGGAAAATAGGCTATCAGAGTCGGAATGGAATTCCGGAAGTTGAAAAAGGAATTCCGGAAGTTGGAAAATTGCAGCAAATGGCTACTGGTGTAAGTTTCTAGTGTTGGCCGCACCTGCGGAAAGGTAGCCTAAGGTGCGATGTCACAGGTGCAAAAGGCCATGCGCAGGTGCGAAAGGAGGCTAGGCAAGGGAAATCCGCAGGTGCGAAAAGATGGCCGCAACTGCGAAACCGCAGGTGCGAGAATTGTTCCGTTAGTGGAGTTGCGCAGGTGTGCACCTGGGACCACAGTTGCGAGTCCGCAGGTGCGATTAAGTGTCCGCAGGTGCGTAATTTGCTAGTTAGAACAATATAAAAGAGGCCTCCGCGAAATTTTAGTTATTTCACCATTTTTGCATGCGGTTGAAGCTCAATTGAGGGCAATTTGAAGAGAGAATTCATGGGTCTTCAGTGGAGGTAAGTTCCCGGGTTATTGAAGTCGTTTCCATGCTGTTTTGTTCGGATTAGGCTTGTAAATTGAAGGATTTAAGTAAGAAAAAGTTGGGAAAATGGGAGGAAAGATTTGGGAATTTCTTTTGGCAATTTTAGTAGGCAAGTGTGGTCCGACTTTGATGTTCTTGGTATGTACGGACTCATGGGAGGATAAGGGTTCTTGTGATGTAAATTTTTTCGGATTCCGAGACGTGGGCCCTGGGCTCGAGTTTGGCCGAATTTCGAGATTCTTGTATAATTTGATAGTTTTCGATTGGGTTGTGTTACTTCAGTATATATTGATGATGTTGAACTGGTTTTGGCTAGATTCGGAAAAATCGGGGGCCAATTTGAGGGGCAAGAGTATAGCGGACTAGTGTTGTGGCCTGGTAGAGGTAAGTAATGGTTATAAATCTTGTTCTGAGGGTATGAAATCCCGGACTACATATTTCTCACTGATTTTAGAATGGCGCACATGTCGGATGACGAGTATGTGGCGCGCACTGATTTTTGGATTGGACTAGGCCCTCTCCGCAGGCGACTAATGAGTTACATATTTTACTCAAAACCTTATGTTAAATTATGTTCTAAGATTGTTGAAATATTTGGGCTATAAGCCGTGTTTGGGGCCTCGTGCCGATCTGTTTAGACCCCTTGAGGGCTTTTTACTACTGTTTTCCTCACTATTTACTCATGATTTCACTCAACCACATTGTGGTTACTATTTTCGAAACTCAGCATCATTTACACTACTTTGAGATTTTACAAAAATTATGATGTTTGGGTCGAGTACCCTGTTTTACTGATTCACCCGAGGGGCTTTTTGAGTGGTTCTGCTGAGTGAGGCCGAGGGCCTGATTGTGATGATATGATACGCCACGAGGTGGCTTGATTTTAGCACTTGGGCTGAAGGAGCCCCTCCGGACACTGCACACACCCCTAGTGAGCGCACCGAGTGACGAGTGATTGGGAGGCATGAATGACTGTGAGGTGCTGAGTGACGAGTGATTGGGACGCATGAGTGACTGTGAGGTGCTGAGTGACTGTGAGGCATGCCCGAGGGGCTGATTATGATACATGTTTTACCCGAGGGGCTACTTATGATTTTACTACTTTCACTCTGAGCTTATGAAATATGTTTTGCCCGAGGGGCCTCTATATGATTCATTTCATTTTCATACTAAATCTTTCGGTTTGAAGTTGTTGAAAATATATATTCTTCAAAGGATTTTTCTGAAGTTCGTTTTAAGGCATGATGATTTCATATATCTTTGTTATATTGTTAGAAAGAAAGGTTGTGCATCTTGTGAATTGAGGACATTGATTTTATGTGTTTCTTGCTACTCAGACCTGATTTATTTTCATTACTACTGAGTTGGTGTACTGACATTACTCTCTGCACCTTGTGTGCAAATCCAGGTGTTAGGGAAGGGTGAGATGTCTATCTGTTCCAGAGATTCTCGGAGGTTTGCGAGGTAGCTGCATGCGTCCGCAATCCTGCTCCCTCTCCTGCTTACTATTATAAATTTATTTTTGTTTGAGTTGTATATTTTATGTAGATGCTCATGACCGGCGACTCCGGGTTCTGGCGGGGGTTGTATTTAATATTCAGAATAGCTTTAACTATTTTATACATGTTTAAAGGAGACCTTTATGGGTAATCAGTATAGTAAATATGTAAATGGAATCTTATTAGTATTCGAGTGTAGTTTTGGTTGGCCTAGTTCCACGATAGGCGCCATCACGACTGGCTTAGATTTGGGGTCGTGACAGTTTGGTATCAGAGCGCAAGGGTATATAGGACTCACCGGTCATGAGCAGGTTTAGTAGAGTCTTGCGGATCGGTACGGAGACGTCTGCACTTATCTTCGAAATGCTGCGGAACCCTTAGGAAAAATCTCACATTCTTGAATTCTTGTCGTGCGAATCCATTGTATTCAGCCAAGAGCGTAACTCTTGAATTCCTTCCATGTATTCGAACGCGCACGAGAGCACTTGGTATCGGTTGTGCATCGATGACTTGTGGCTTCCATGGTTGAGATGTGATTTTGGCATATTGGTAATGGGCCAGTCTGGAGGACTTGAGGCTGGATTCATTTTGTGGCTTGATTGCTGAGATTTTTTTTGTGTGGGCACATGTAATTGGGGACTTGTATGTCCGTTTGTATTCTTACTGATGAGAATTGGTGACTAGATGCCTATGTGGTGGGTGTGATTTGATGGTTAGATGTGTTCAGACTGTGAATTGTGTCAAAGGGGTTGGCTGGAAATGTGGCAAGATTTATTGAGTGTTTGATTTCTGTCTCCATTTGGTATATGGCCTTGAGTTGTGAGTATGTTGGAAGACCTCTCATGTTGTGTAGTTGTGGAGCGAAGCGGATTTTTCTGTTGGGTTATGAGTTCCTGGTGATGTCTTTTGAGCTGATCATTTACCCCGGTAACGTTCATGTATTTTATTAACAATATATTCCAGCCGTATTAGCACTCCTTATTATTGTATTCATTGATGGCGTCCTAGCATAATCGCGTAGCCAGGAGTAGCATACTCAGTATCTGAGGATGACATTATAAGGATTCAGGGAGGAAAGTCTCTATGTAAATTCTCCGAGTGTGAATTTTGGCTCGGTTCAGTAGCATTCTTGGGACACGTGGTGTCCAATGAGGGTATCCATGTGGTCAGACATGTGTGGGTAGAGCTTCCAGAAGCTCGAGATTTTTGTGACCACCGTTCCAGTGTTAGTTCTGCCATCAGGTTGAGGTTTTTACCACGTATTGTGGTGTCTCGAGGGTAGGCGTTGGTTGTGTTCAGATGCAGGAAGGTGTAGTGATTGCGTGATAGTTCTGGTCTTCAGAAGTGTATGGAGAGATACCAGTTGAGGCTAAGTGGGCAGGGGTATCTCCTGCGGGTTGTCCTAGGGTGTGTGGTCCCTATGTAGTTCTTTAATAAGTTCTCTTCTACTAGTAAAATGATATATATTTTAATTGGAGTTTAGATCGCTTGTGGAAGTTGGCGTGACTGTTGCAAAGGTGAATGCGAGATTTGCAAATGACTTGAGTTGTTAGACAGATGGTGATTATTATGGGCATTATGAGTTATTGTTTGTCTCGGTCGTTGGATTTGAGCCAAGTGGGGGAGTCTGTTAATGCTAAGTTGATTGCATGATTATGTGTGGTATTGGTTTCAGTTCGAGGTATATTAGTAAATCAGTTATGACCTGCAAGTGTGGGGTCTGGGAATGTCACGAGTAATAGAAATTTCTTCGATATAGGTTGCAATGTACTTTGTTGGGTAATTAGGTTCTATTGCATGATTTAGTGGAAGTTGTAAAAGGTGTAGTGTGTGCAGTGTATGAATTTGCTTATGGCTTCAGGTGAGTGGATTACTTTCCTAGTATGTCAGTGTGCAAACGGGACAGGTCGATTCTGTCTAATTGGTCGGTGTGATTGAGATTTACGTTAGAGGGTGTCAAGACTTGTCGCATATCTACATCATCACGGATTCTACATATCGGTATCAGGAAGGTGAAGGCAATGGCCTTAGATTCGCAGGAAATCCCTTCAGGGTAAGTATTTCGAATGTGGTACTTTTGGGGATGTTTGAGAAAGTATTCGGTGGCTTATGAGCCTTAGACGGTATGGTTTTATGCTTGGGTCGCGTGTGGTGAGTCTGGGTTGAAAATTGTGGTATTACGGCAGGGAGAAGTATCAATTTGAAGGTAAGTCAGAAGGAACTTGGGTAAATAGGGCAACTTGGTAGTAGGTCGGATCGGCATTGTAAGGGATACGATTAGTTCTTGGGTGTTCATGAGGTTACGAGTTTTTCGGATGTTTCTTAGCATGCTCTTGGATTTTTGGTGGCCTGCGTAGTTTGTTTGAGTTAGAAGAATTCAGTCGTGATGGTTTGGTGTTGCGCAAATGGGATTTCGGATAGTTCTGGATGGTTTCTATCGCGGTTAAGGGTGCATATTTTCTTATGACGTGTAGTGAATTTGTTTCTAAATGGGATCCAATTGGAGTTCTTGGCTAGTCGGGTACGTAGTTGCTTGTGGCTCAGAAGGGACCATGGAGTTCCCGTATTTTTCCTAGGTTGGCATGGCGTGTGCGGTATGTTGGGTAGAGTTGAGATTTGCATATGTGAGGTCACGGTTCGGTTCTGGAAGGAAGGTCATAAATTGTTAGGCAGCATGGGCAATTTCAGATGACTAGGTAGATGATATCACTAATTGGTGCGACTTGATGAAGGTATATATTTCAGAAAGAGTAATGTGTCTGAGTTAAGGGTACTTCATTGGTATCGCGGCGCCTATTGTTGGATCGACTGTTGATATTCAAGGTTGCTTGGTAAACGGAATAATTATCGGGGTATCCCTCGTGGAATGAGTGAGTATTTGGGATGTTTTATGTATTCGAGCGGTGAAGTTGTGATCAGATATGGTAATCCGTACGTTTCATGGACTTCGAGACTGAGAGTTCTCATAAACAGGATATTTTGTGGTAGTGAACTGTGAAGATGCGAGCTAAGCTAGTCGGATGTTAATATGTACCATGATTCCGTCATTGTGAACTTTTCGGTAAGTTATCTATCTGTTGTGGGTGACTAGAGTTAATTAAAGGTCACCGGTAGGCTAATATGGGTGTGTGTTCTGCACCGGGTCGGAATTGTTGGCTCCGAATTTCTATTATTGAGGAAGGTACCATTCGATTGTGATTGAGTTTATTCATGTTCTAGAGTGATCTACGAGTTACCCTTCGGCGTAGCGAGGAGTGGTGATTATTGGTTATATGCACATATGGTGCGGTTCTAGTTGGGCTTTATAGCTAGATTTGAGTAAGGTAAGTAACTGGGTGTTGCGGGATTGAGACGTGTTGGTTATATACCTTCTGTTTCAGGTGGCATGGTATCGTCCGGTTTCCCCCGTGGGTATGGCAATGCACTTTGAGTACCTGATGGCGAATTTCGAATGGTTATTGATTTTGGTCAAGGTGTCTTGAAATATTTCAAGTGGACCAGTGGCTGGATGAGATCGCGCAGTGTAGCGGAGTTATGTAGGGGTATGACCTTTGGTATTGGATTTATGTGTTTTGATTTTTACGGTGTGTGCCAAGTTGTTAGCATGATATGGTGATGTTAATTGTTAATGGCAGGATAGTCCTCTCGTGTGGATCTTTTATATAATTTGATTACATTGGGAAGTTGTTGTTAAGTGCGCAAGTTGCACAAGTTTTGGCTTCGAATTGTATCGATGTGTCATGTTATCGGCGTGGTCGTGGTGGATGAGAAGAGGTCGTTGGACCTAGAGTGAATATTTTCAAAATTTTCTACAGCATAGTTGGAAGGATAAATATCGGGAGTCGGCTTAGAAATCTGCTATAATTCCGGTTTGGGAAGGGGGAGTTTCATGTCTGGCTGATCGGACGAATGGTTGTTAGTTCTACGTGCTTCTTTCATCATCGGCAGTATATGGAAGTGTTAGAGCAAGGCATTTCTTGATAAGAGGTTATGTACCGGTATTGGGTTGTTCTGAGCAGTTATTATGGTTAAGAGTTATCTCTATGAGTGTTGTCACGCGGTGTATTATGTGATTTCATCTTGGGTACGTATATGACTTGATTCAGCATGTTCAGACTTGTTCCTTTTATAGTTATGGAAAATTTGATCTTGTATATTATTTTAAAAGTGGGAATTTGGTTCTACGTCTTAGGGGTCAGGATTGGATTTTGAAATTTCAACGGTATTGTGCTACTGGACCTATATGGGATAGGGTGACGTGGGATCACCCCCGGGTATGTGCATGGTAAGCTACGTAAGATTTTGATGGTGTTGGAGAACAACTCTTGGCACGTTTGAGGATGAACGTATGTTTAAGTGGGGGAGGATGTAACGACCCGGCCGGTCATTCCGAGAGTTTAGCTCTGTTTCCCCCCGTTTCTGCTTCATTTTATGTGGTTCATCTTCATTTATGTGTGTTGGGTCGGTTGGTTGGGGTTCAGAGTGGTCATGGTGAGAATTGAGGCATTTAGTCTCTCAAGGTAGCCTAATAGTTGAGAAAGTCAATTGAGAGTTCACTTATTGGTGAACAACCTCGGAATGCGGATTTTATGGCTCGGATGGTTTCATTAGGTGAATTAGGACTTAGGAGTGTGTTCAGAATTGAGTTTTGATGCCCGGTGTAGAATTAGGCTTGAATTGGCGAATGTTAGTTTTTGGTGATTTCCGGTCGGCGGTGGAAAATAGGTTATCGGGGTCGGAATGGAATTCCAGAAGTTGTAACAGGTCCATAATGTCATTTTGAGTATGTGTGCAAAATTTCAGATCAATCGGAGGTGTTCTGGTTGGTTTCGGTGTCATTGGTGAAATTTGGAAGTTTCAAAGTTCATAGGCTTGAATTTGATGTAATTTGGTATTTTCATGTTGTTTTGGTGTTTCGAAGGCTCGACTAAGTTTGAACAATTCTATGGGGTGTGTTGATATGTTTAGTAGGGGCCCCGAGGGGCTCGGGATTGATTTCGGATGGTTGGCAGAGTTTCAAACTTGGAAAATTGCAGCAAATGGCTGCTGGTGTAAGCTTTTGGTGTTGGCCGCACCTACGGAAGGGTAGCCGCAGGTGCGAAAGGAGTCTAGGTAAGGGAAATCCGCAGCGTGCGAAGAGATGGCCGCACCTGCGAAGCCGCAGGTGCGGAGAAGTGGCCGCAGGTGCGAGAATTGGTCCGTTAGAGGAATTGCGCAGGTGCGCACCTGGGACCGCAGGTGCGGGTCCGCAAGTGCGATTAAGTGTCTGCAAGTGCGGAATTTGCTGGGCAGGGGTGTATAAAAGAGGCCTCCACGAAATTTTAGTTATTTCACCATTTTTGCACGCGGTTGGAGCTCAATTGAGGGCAATTTGAAGAGAGAATTCGTGGGTCTTCAGTGAAGGTAAGTTCCGGGGTTATTAAAGTCGTTTCCATGCTGTTTTGTTCGGATTAGGCTTGTAAATTGAAGGATTTAAGTAAGAAAAAGTTGGGAAAATGGGAGGAAAGATTTGGGAATTTCTTTTGGCAATTTTAGTGGGCAATTGTGGTCCGACTTTGATGTTCTTGGTATGTACGGACTCGTGGGAGGATAAGGGTTCTTGTGATGTAAATTTTATCGGATTCCGAGACGTGGGCCCGGGGCTCGGGTTTGACCGAATTTTGAGATTCTTGTATAATTTGATAGTTTTCGATTGGGTTGTGTTCCTTTAGTATATATTGATGATATTGAACTAGTTTTGGACAGATTCGGAGCAATCGGGAGCCAATTTGAGGGGCAAGAGCATAGCGGACTAGTGTTGTGGCTCTGTAGAGGTAAGTAATGGTTATAAATCTTGTCATGAGGGTATGAAATCCCGGATTACATATTTCTCACTGATTTTAGAATGGCGCACATGTCGGATGGCGAGTATGTGGCGCGCACTGATTTTTGGATTGGAATAAGTCCTCTCCGCAGGCGACTAATGAGTTGCATATTTTACTCAAAACCTAATGTTAAATTATGTTCTAAGATTGTTGAAATATTTGGGCTATAAGTCGTGTTTGGGGCCTCATGCCGATCTGTTTAGACCCCTTGGGGGATTTTTACTGCTGTATTCCTCACTATTTACTGATGATTTCACTCTAGCACATTGTGCTTACTGTTTTCAAAATTCAGCCTGATTTACACTACTTTGAGATTTAAAAAAAAATGATGATGTTTGGGTCGAGTACCCTGTTTTACTGATATGCCCGAGGGGATTTTTGAGTGGTTCCGCTGAGTGAGGCCGAGGGCCTGATTGTGAGGATATGATACGCCACGAGCTGGTTTGATTTGCGCTTGGGATGAAGGAGCCCCTCCGGAGTCTTCACACACCACCAGTGAGCGCACCGAGTGCCGAGTGACGAGTGATTGGGGCGCATGAGTGACTGTGAGGTGCTGAGTGACTGTGAGGCATGCCCGAGGGGCTGATTATGATACATGTTTTTCCCCAGGGGCTACTTATGATTTTACTACTTTCACTCTGAGCTTATGAAATATGTTTTGCCCGAGGGGCCTCTATTTGATTCATTTCATTTTCATACTAAATCTTTCGGTTTGAAGTTGTTGAAAATATACATTCTTCAAAGGATTTTTCTGAAGTTGGTTTTAAGGCATGATGATTTCATATATCTATGTTATACTGTTGGAAAGAAAGGCTGTTCATCTTGTGAATTGATGACATTGATTTTATGTGTTTGTTGCTGCTCAGACCTGATTTATTTTCATTACTACTAAGTTGGTGTACTCACATTACTCCCTACACCTTGTGTGCAGATCCAGGTGTTAGGGCAGGGTGAGATGTCTATTTGTTCCAGAGATTCTCGGAGGTTTGCGAGGTAGTTGCATGCGTCTGTAGTCCTGCTCCCTCTCCTGCTTACTATTATAGAATTTATTTTCGTTTGAGTTGTATATTTTATGTAGATACTCATGACCAGTGACTCCGGGTTCTCGGGGGGTTGTATTTAATATTCAGTATAGCTTTAACTATTTTATAAATGCTTAAAGGAGACCTTTATGGGTAATCAGTATAGTAAAGATGTAAATGGAAGCTTATTATGATTCGAGTGTAGTTTTGGCTGGCCTAGTTCCATGATAGGCGCCATCACGACTAGCTTAGAGTTGGGGTCGTGACATGTATTTAGTCACTAACTGTAGTATTTCTTATTGTGTTCGTTGTTCCATCGGTTTCGAGCCGTGTGTTTACTTTTGGGACTACGAGGCGGTACGTCGGGAGATCCTCTATTGCATATTTACTTTTGGGACTAATAGGCGGTACCTCGGGAGATCCTGTTGCATTTTTACTTTTGGAACTATGAAGCAGCACCTCGGGAGATCCCTTCTTGAGTATTTACTTTTGGGGCTAGGAGGTAGTAGCTCGGACCCCTGTTGTTTCATTATATTGCTATATCTCCTGCCTTAATTATTATATTCTAGTAGGTCCCTGTCCTGACCTCGTCACTACTCCACTGAGGTTAGGCTTGACACTTACTGGATACCGTTGTGGTGTACTCATGTTACTCTTCTGCACATGTTTTGTGTGCAGAATTAGGTACGTCCTACCAGCTCCGCTATTAGTAGAGAGTCGTGCTACAGCTACAGAGAGTTCAAGGTATATCTGCTGGCGTCCAAAGACCCCGGAGTCCCCATCTATCCTTTTATTTTATTTCTTCTAATTTTTCCAAGATACTAATGTAATATAGATAGTTACAACAATTCCATAGAGCTTGTGACTTGTGACTATCTGGTCTTTGGCAGTTGTTTATATTAGGAGTTATTGGTTTCACTTGTAGATGGAGAGCGGCAGTTTTCTAGATTTATCTATATATATACCTGTTGATGTTTAGGTTTAGTTGTTATTTCTGCTATTATTTCAGTTATTCTGAAATTGTTAGGCTTACCTAGTCTTAGAGACTAGGTGCCGTTACAACATCTTATGGAGGGAAATTTGGGTCGTGACATGTTGGTATCAAAGCTCCAGGTTCATAGGTGTTATGAGTCACAAGCAAGTTTATTAGAGTCTCGCGGATTGGTACAGAGACGTCTGTACTTATATTCAGGAGGCCATGGAAGTTTAAGGAAAATTTCACTTCCTTGTATTAAATTTTTAACTTTGGGATTCTGAACTTCTATCATTCTATTCTCTCATAGATGGTAAGGACACATACAACCGGAGCAGATAACCAGATACTTGTACCCTTGCTGGAGCAGCGAGAGGCCGATGTCGGGGTAGAGGCCGAGGACGTCCACGTGGTGTAGCTAGAGCACCCTCACGAGCTGCTACAGAGGAGCCACTAGTAGCCATAGTTTCTGAGCATGTTCGGTACTTTAGCTCAGGCATGGTTGATCCCACTCGATCCTGCCACATCTCACACTGGGAGAGGAGCACAGACTCCCGCCGCCCATACCCCAGAGCAGCGGGTTCATGTCAAACAGGTTCCAGAGGTCATACCAGTACAGTCGATAGCAACAGCTGGGCCCGAGGGTAGGTCAGCAGTTTCTGAGGAGGACTAGCCCAGGCTCGAGAAGGAGCAGCTCAGGCTCGAGGACCACCCTCCTACTTTGAGTGGCCTATCATCAAAGGATGCCCAGGGTTTTCTTGAGGAGTGCTACCCTATCCTCCTTATTATGGGTGTAGCAGAGTCGACTGGGGTTTCTTTCACTACGTCCCAACTTAGAGGAGCGACCTATCAGTGGTAGCGTGCTTATGAGTTGGGTAGTCTGGCTGAGGCAGCTTCACTCACTTGGACTCAGTTCCCGTATATGTTCTTGAGGGAGTATGTTCCCCAGAGTCTCAAAGATACATGGTGCGCAGAGTTTGAGCAGTTGTGTCAGGGTTCTATGTCTGTGTTAGAGTATGCGGTTCGCTTCAGTGATTTGGCTAGACATGCACCAGCCTTGGTTGCTACAGTTCGAGAGACGGTCCATCGATTTATCGAGGGGCTCAACCCCAGTATTAGATTTAGCATGGCCCAATAGTTGGAGATGGACATAGCATACCAGCAGGTAGTGGGGATTGCTAGGAGATTGGAAGGTATGATGATTCGGGAAAGAGAGGAGAGGGAGGCCAAGAGGTCTCGAGAGTCTGGTACTTATAGTGGTACTCGTGCCCCAGCGAAAAATCTTCCTGGTAGGGTCTATGTGAGTCGCCCTGTTCATTCAGCACTTCTAGCCACTAGTGGTATTCAAGCCCCTATTAGGCCCTATGATTCTTATTATGCACCGCCATTCTTTAGTGCACCTTCTATACGAGGTCCTTTCAGTAGTCAGTCCAGCCGACCTGGCCTGAGCTAGCCACGCCCTCCGAGAGCTTGTTTTAGTATGGTGACACTTGCCATATGGTAAGGGAGTGCCCAAAACTTAGGATGTTGCACCTCCACAGACTACTCAGGCACCGCGTGCTCCACCGGGTCCCCAAACTATGATTACAGCACCAACTACCACTCCACCTGCTCAACTAGCTCGAGGTAGGGGTTGGGCAAGTATAGGTCGCCCTACAGGGGAAGATTAGGCTAGATATTACGCTCTTCCTTCTCGTACGGAGGCAGTTGCATCTGACTTTGTTCTTACGGGTATTGTTCCGGTCTCTCATAGAGATGCATTAGTCTTATTTGATCCATGCTCCACTTATTCCAATGTGTCATATTATTTTGTTCCGTATTTAGGTGTATCCTGTGATTCTTTGAGTTCTCCTGTCTATGTATCTACATCCTGTGGGAGATTCTATTGTTGTTAGCCGTATGTACCAGTCGTGTTTGGTTGTTCTTAGCGGTTTTGAGACCAGACCCGATTTATTATTGCTCAGTATGGTAGACTTTGATATTATTATGGGCATGGACTTCTTTTCACCCCATTATGCTATTCTTGATTGTCACACCAAGATCAAGATGCTGGGTATGCTAGGATTATCGCGGTTAGAGTGGAGAGGTACCTTAGATCATACTCGTATTAGAGTTATTTCATTTCTAAAGGCTCAATAATGGTTGAGAAGGGGTGTGATGTGTATCTAGCTTATGTGAGAGACGTCACTATTTATATCTTTACCGTTGAGTCAGTTTTGGTAGTAAGGGATTATAAAGATATATTTCCAGCTGATCTTCTGGGCATCACACCCGACAGGGATATTGACTTTGGTATTTACTTGTTATCTGACACTCAGCCCATCTCTATTCCTCCATATCGTATGGCTCCACCTGAGTTGAAGAAGTTGAAGGAGCAACTATAGGAGTTTCTTGATAAGGGCTTCATTAGGCCGAGTGTGTCACCTTGGGGTGCTCTAGTCTTTTTTGTGAAGAAGAAGGATGGTTCTACGCGTATGTTCATTGATTATCACCATTTCAACAAAGTTAAAGTGAAGAACAGATATCCATTGCCTCATATTGCTGACCTATTTGATCAGTTACAAGGTGCCAGACTATTTTCCAAGATTGACTTGCATTCAGGCTATCATCAGTTGAAGATTGGGGATCCTGATTGTAAAGACCTGTAAGAATTTCATGACTAAAAATAATGCCCAAATAGGTCCCCGTGTTGTTATAACTGTAGAAATTCTTAAAATGGACCCTTTTTGAGTAAAGAGTAACCCGGGACTTAAAAGATAAAATTTTCTAGAGTTGCATTGTTATGCGATGCACTATGCCATTGCATGATAGGTATGCGGACCACATAGTGGTAGCATACATAGACAGTCTGCTGTCCAATTTGAGGACAGTTATGCGGCCCAAGATGCGATCGCATTTTGGGAATGCGGACAGCATAGCTGTCGCATTCTTGCACCTCCATTTTTACGGAGAAGGTTATGCGACACACTATGCTATCGCATAACAGGTATGCGGACCGCATTGTGGTCGCATACCTGGGCAGTTCGGTTTCTTTTTGGCCCATTTGAGGGCCATTTATGCGATAGGAATGCGGACCGCATAGTAGGAATGCGATCGCATTTCTGCTTCTGGACTTTTAAAATTCTAATTTTTATACCCGACCCCCAGTTCAATAAAACACTTACCCCCTTCCATTTTAACAATTTTCTGATCAAAATGGAGAGAGGGAAGAGAGAGTTATTGAGAGAGAAGGTTCCATCTTCACCCAAAAATTGATTCTTCACTATCACTCGGGCCTGGAAGTTATTGAGTAATTGTCATCTTCTTCACTCTAAGATGTGAGTCCCCACCCCATTTCCTTTTAATTCTCAGGTTTTGGCTAAAAAGGGTAGAACACATAAAATGATTCTTGGAGATAAAAGATGATACATTGTATGCATGTAAGTTAAACTCCCTAATCTAGTAAAGGGTAACGAGTTTGGGTAATTATTCACAAAAAGGGGGTAGTAATCTAAGGGGTCACATAGCGTTCGATAAAATGCCTAAATGAGTTTGAGTTATGTTTATGGTTCCTAATTCTAAGTGAAATATGTCACATTGTGGAATAGATTGACGGTGCTAGACGGTCCGGATTGTGATAAAAAAAATTAAAAGGGAATTCCGATTCAAGGTATGTATGGCTAACTTTAATCTTTGTAGAGTCATCTTGTTGGTGTCCGAGCACACGGTATAAAATTCTTGCTTGAGCATATGTGAATTGATTGTCCTGCTGTGTCGAGGTGTAAGATTTCATTCTCTAATTTTTCTTAGTCGATTACCATGCTAATTGCGATTGTGAAGGGTGATTCTTTGTGCTTATCCTATCATGTGTAAGGTTCGTTAAATGTTCGAATATGTAAATATGGCAATATGTGATACTAAATGAAAGAATGTTAACGTACCCTAATGTGGGAATGTATCAAATTGCTAAGGGCCGAGTGTGGCAAATGATGAAAAGAAATTATGGATTATTATGCCTTGACTTCATATAGTTGTTGGTTGATATGAACTTATGTTCTTGATGATGAAGACCCCTGTGATATAATTGTTGGTTATTGTTGCTATCAAATATGATTGTACGGTGGGATCCGGTAGCGCGCCGCAACACGATGTAATAAGAGTGGAGAGCTAATAAGGGTGAAAGGTGATTGTACAGTGGGATCGGGTTGCGCGCCGCAACACGAAGTAATAAGGGTGGAGAGGTAATAAGGGTGAAATGTGAATGTACGATGGGATCGGGTTGCGCGTCGCAACAGATGAACAATTGAAATGATTAATTGTGGGATCTTCATTTGTGATTTTCTGTATATCTGTATGGTACTTGTATGGTTACCCTGACTGTCTTCCAATTGTGTACTGTTTGATATTAAATAGAATAAACTTTGTTCATACATACTAGTACTATTCAAAGGTACTAACGTCCATTTTGCCGGGGGCGCTACATCTTTTATATGGATGTAGGTGGTTCCACAGTAGGTAGCTCAGACCGCCGATAGTGGTGCCTCCCTTCCGTTCCTTCAGCAGATCCGGTGAGCCCCATTTCCTCTCGGGGCCGTGTGTAGTCTATATCACCTCTTTTGCATATGTTATGTCTTTTAAGGTATAGTCCGGGCCTTGTTGCCAGCAAGTATTGTGTAAACTCTTAGTACTCTTAGAGACTCTGTAGACATGATGTAGGTTGTACATATATGTATTTTGGGTAGTAATTGTGTTTACTAGTAATCGTGGTCCGAATAGGAATTATTGTATGTTTTGTGATTACCAAATGTTGAAAGGATAAAGGATGAAACAAAATCAAGTGGTAAATTCATGCTTAAACTCTAAATTGCTAATTCTTGTGGAATAATGTAAATTGTAAACACGGGGTAATACGTTGGGCAGGAAAGGCAATCCAAGTCCGCTTGACCGTGATCATTTGGTTGGGCGCCGATCTCGTTCCTCGATTTTGAGGTGTGATACTGATATCCCGAAGACTGCTTTCAGGACTAGGTATGGTCACTATGAGTTCCTTGTGATGTCATTTGGGCTGACAAATGCCCCGGCAGCATTCATGCACTTGATGCACAATTTATTCCCTATCTTGACTCTTTCGTCATTGTGTTTATTGAGCACATTCTAGTGTATTCCCGGAGTCGGGAGGATCATGAGCAGAACCTGAGGACTGTGCTTCAGATCTTACGTGAAAAGAAGTTATATGAAAAATTCTCAAAGTGTGAGTTTTGGCTAGAGTCAGTGGAATTTTTGGGTCACGCAGTGTCGAATGAGGGGATCAAGGTGGATACGAAGAAGGTTGAAGCAGTGTAGAGTTGGACTAGACCGTCCTCGGTACGGAGATACGGAGTTTTCTTGGTTTGGTGGGGTATTACGGTCGATTTGTATTGGGTTTATCATCTATTGCAGCACCTATGACCTAGCTGACCCAAAAGGGTGTTCCGTTTAGGAGGACAGAGGAGTGTGAGGAGAGCTTTCAAAAGCATAATATAGCTTTGACTACAACCCAATATTGGTATTGCCTACAGGTTCGGGGTCTTATACTGTATATTGTGATGTGTCACGGATTGGTCTCGGCGCGTTGTTGATGCAGGACGGTAGGGTGATTGCCTACGCATCTAGACATCTGAAGGTGCAAGAAAATAACTATCATGTCCACGACCTTGAGTTAGCAGCTATTATTCATGCCTTGAAAATATGGCGGCACTACTTGTATGGTGTCCCTTGTGAGATCTACATCGATCACCAGAGTATGCAACATCTATTCAAACAGAAGGATCTTAACTTGCGTCAGCAAAGATGGTTAGAGCTGCTTAAGGATTATGATATTACTATTCTATACCATCCTAGGAAGGCCAATGTGGTAGTCGATGCCTTGAGTCGCAGGGCGGAATGTTTGGGCAGCTTAGCATATCTACCAGGAGTAGAGAGACCATTGGAATTGGAAGTTCAGGCCCTGGCCAACCAGTTTGTCATATTGGATATTTCTGAATCGAGTTGAGTTTTGTCAGGGAGCGTCAGTATGATGACCCCGATCTGCTTTTCCTTAAGGACATGGTTCAACACGGTGATGCCAAGGAAGTCACTATTGGATATGATGGTGCATTGAGGATGCAAGTCAGGCTATGTATGCCCAATGTAGACGGGTTGCATGAGTTGATTCTCCAGGGGGATCACAGGTTGCGCTACTCCATCCACCCTGGTGCTGCGAAGATGTATTAGGACATGAGACAACATTATTGGTGGAGGATAATGAAGAAGGAAATAGTAGAGTACGTAGCTTGGTGCCTAAATTGCCAGCAGGTGAAATATGAGCATCAGCGGCCAGGTGGATTGCTCCAGAAGCTAGAGATTCTGGAGTGGAAATGGGAGCTCCCACGGACTTAGAGAAAGTTTGATGCTGTTTGGGTGACTATGGATAGGTTGACCAAGTCGGCTCATTTCATTCCAGTGATGACTACTTATTATTTCGAGCAGGTGGCTCGAGTTTATATCCACGAGATTTTCATGCTTCATGGCGTGCCGGTATCTATCAATCTATGACCGGGGTACGCAGTTCACATCACGGTTCTGTAGATCCGTACAGAATGGGTTAGGTACTCGGGTTGAGTTGAGCAAAACATTCCACTCTCAGACATACGAACAGACCGAGCACTGTTCAGATACTGGAGGATATGTTTCGTGCTTGTGTGATGGAGTTTGGGGGTTCGTGGTATCAGTTCTTGCCACTTGCAGAGTTTGACTACAACAACAGTTGTCATTTGAGCATTCATATGGCCCCGTATGAGGCTTTGTATGGTAGGCGGTGTCGATCTCCAATGGGTTGATTCGAGCTAGGTGAGGCAAGGTTATTGGGTATAGACTTGGTTCAGGGTGCTTTGGAGAAGGTTAAGGTGATTCAGGATCGACTTCGCACAGCCTAGTCCAAACAGAAGAGTTATACAGATCATAAGGTTCGCGATGTTGCATTCATGGTTGGGGAGCAGGTCTTACTTCGGGTTTCTCCCATGAAGGTTGTTATGAGGTTCGGGAAGACGGGCAAGTTGAGCCCAGGGTTTATTGTCTAGTTCGAAGTGTAGCGGCAAGTTGGGGAAGTTGTTTATGAGCTTGCCTCGCCTTCCAGTCTAGCAGGAGTTCATCCAGTATTCCATGTTTCTATGCTCCAAAAGTATCACGACGACCGTCTCATGTGTTAGATTCAGCTCAGTCCACTTGGACAAGGATTTGTCTTATGTTGAGGAGCCGGTGGCAATTTTGGACAGGCAGGTTCGAAAGTTGAGGTCAAAGAACATTGCTTCAGTAAAGGTTCAGTGGAGGGGTTAGCTGGTCGAGGAGGCGACTTGGAAGATCGAGCATAATATGCCCATCCATCATCCTCATCATTTCACCACTTCAGGTATGCCTCCATGCTCGTTCGAGGACGAATGATTGTTTTAAAAGATGGAGGATGTAACGACCCCACTGGTCGTTTTGAGAGTATTAGCCTCGATCCTTTATCTCCTGCTTCCTGTATTCCATTTTATGCTTAAGTGACTTGTCGGGTTAGTCGATTTGGGTCCAGAGGGATTTCAGAGAGAATTGAGACACTTAGTCTCAAAGTTGGAAGCTTAAGTTGAAATGGTTGACCGGATGTTGACTTATGGGTAAACGACTCTACAATGGAGTTTTGATGGTTCCATTAGCTCCGTTTGGGTTATTTTTGGACTTAGGAGCGTGTCTGAATTGTGATTTGCAGGTCCGTAGTTGAATTTGTCTTGAAATGGCGAAAGCTGGATTTTTGGGAAGTTTGACCAAGAGTGAACTTTTTGATATCGGGGTCGGATTCTGATTCAGGAAGTTGTAGTAGGACTGTAATATCAATTATTACTTGCGTTCAAAATTTGGGGTCGATCGGACGTGAATTGATAAGTTTCGGCATCAGTTGTAGAAGCTTGAAGTTTTAGAGTTCATTAAGCTTGAATTGGGGTGCGATTCGTGTTTTTTATGTTGTTTGATGCGATTTGAAGTCTTGATAAAGTTTTTATCGTGTTTTAGGAATTTTTGATATATTTGGTTGAGGTCTCGGGGGCCTTGGGTGGATTCCAGGTGGTTAACAGACCAAATTTAGAGTTGAGTGAATTGTTGAAGCTGCGCATCAGCTGGTGTAATCGCAACTGCGGAGTCCCCATCGCAAGTGCGAGCTCGCAGAAGCGAGCTATGGGGCGCAGGTGTGGTCTGGATGGAAATATCTTGTGATCACAGAAGCAATGTGAAGACCGCAGGAGCGGAGTCACTTCTGCGGAAGATGGAGCGCAGAAGTGGAAAGTCTAGGAAGACTTGTTGATTGCAGAAGCTGAAGGTTCTCCACAGAAGCGGACGTGCAGGTGCGGCCCTTTGCTCACAGAAGCGGCTTCTATGGACTTAAGTGAATTCCAAACCTGCGATGGTGTTTCTGCAGGTGAGGAGTCGAAGATGCAGTGAAGCCCTCGCATAAGCGAAATCGCTGGGTAGAAAAGAGGAAAGTTCGAGGGTTTGATCTCATTTTCTTTTTTGAACTTTGAGAGCTCGGATTGAGGCGAAAATTTGAGGGATTTTATGAGGAAACATTTGGGTAAGGATTCTTGAGTTGTTTTTTATTAATATCCACTAATCCATCGTAAATTTCATCATTTAATTAAGGATTTGGGTTGAGAAATTTAGGCAAAAAGTTAAAAAGTTCTTGAACCGAGTTTTGGGGTTTTGATTGAGTTTTTGATATCGGATTTGAATAATTTTGGTATGGGTGAACTCGTGCTTGAATTGGTGTTTATATTTTGTGACTTTTATCCGATTCTGAGACGTGGGACCGGGTCGACTTTTTGGGGCGATTTTCTAATTTCTTGTTAAAGTCTTGATTTCATTAATTAGATGAGTTTCTTATTGTTATATTTATAGTATATAATTTATTTTTGCTAGATTTGGGGCATTTGGAGTCGGAATCAAGGAAAAGGCATTCTTATTGATTGATTGAGCTTGACTTGAGGTAAGAAACTTGCCTAACCTTGTGTGGGGAAATCCCCTTAGGATTTGGTACTGTTGTGACAAATATGTGATATGTGAGTGCCGTGTACGCGAGGTGACGAGTGCGTACACGGGATAATTGTTGAAAATTACTTTTTTCTGAGTTGTAACCTGTTATATCTTAAAGGAGTTATCCCAACATGCGTATTTATCATGTTTAGCCTAATATCGCATATCTTCGTGTCTTAAATGCTTATTTGAAATCTTTGCAGCATGCTTAGTTGAATTCCTATTTTTCCTTGATTTTGTACTTATTCTTTAACTCTAGGATTTCTTGATGTGAATTCGTTGTTCCATCGATTTCCAGGTGTGTCTTTACTTTTGGGACTACGAGGCGATCCGATGTTGCATATTTACTTTTGGGACTACAAGGTGGTACCTCAGGAGATCCCCAGTTGCATATTTACTTTTGGGACTACGAGGCGGTACCTCGCGAGATCCCCCATTGCATATTTACTTTTTGGACTACGAGGCGGTACCTCAGGAAATCCCCTGTTGCATATTTACTTTTGGCACTACGAGACGGTACCTCGGGTGTGCCCCAATTGTTTACCCCTGTTTGTTGTGCAGTTTTCTCTTTCTATATTTCTCGTTTTTAAATTCTCAATCTTTCATTATGTTGCTATATCTTCTGCCTTAACTATGATATTCCAGTAGGGCCCTTACCTGACCTCGTCAGTACTTTACTGAGGTTAGGTTTGGCACTTACTGGTTACCATTATGGTGTACTCATGTTACTCTTCTGCACATATTTTGTGTACAGACCCAGGTACCTCCTACCAGCCCGCTATTAGTAGAGAATCGTGTTGCTGCTACGGAGACCAAGGTATATATTCCAGCGTCTGTAGACCTCGGAGTCCCCCTCTATATTTCTTTGTTGTTTCTTATGATTTTCCTAGATACTAATGTACAGAGACAGTTAGAACAATTCCTTAGAGCTTGTGACTTGTGACTACCGGGTCTTTGAGAGTTGTTTATATTCAGAGTTATTGGTTTTACTTGTACATGTCGAGCGGCAGTTTTCCAGCTTTATCTATATATATATATACATGTTGATGTTGAGGTTTAGTCGTTATTTATGTTGTTATTTCAATTATTCCAAAATTGATAGGCTTACCTAGTCATAGAGACTAGGTGCCATCACGACATCTTACGGAGGGAAATTTGGGTCGTGACACCTATTCCAACTCCCAAAACAAAAATTCTAACTCGATATTATCAAATTCAACTCCCCATCAAACTTATGAACATTTCAAACCTTCAAATTGCCAACTTTCGCAATTTTGGCTAAAGCCTTCTAGAAGTCTTCGAATGCGAATTTGGCCATACGCCCAAGTCCAAAATCACCATCCTGGCCTAACGGAGCCATCAAAACTCTGATCTGGTGTCAAGTACACAAAATTCAAACTTTGCCAATTCTTCGAATTTAAAGCTTCCTAGTTGAAAATCATTCTTCCAAATCTACCCTGAATTACCTGAAACCCAAAACTGACAATAACCACAAGTCATAATATATCATACGAAGATATTCAAGACCTCAAACTACCGAACGTAATACAAATGCTCAAAATGACGGATCGGATCCTTACACTAACCTTTCCGATAAAGAGCGGAGGTTGTCGGCGAACGGAGCTGAGAGTGACGACAGATAGAGGAGGATAGAAAAGAGAACAAAGAAATAATAGGGGTCGGGGGTTTTGTTTTAAAAACTAGTTTTGATGGCAAACGAAAACAAATATCTAACTTTTTTAATTAAAAGATTTGTGATTGTTTCGGTCGCAAACGGTCAAACAAAATATCTAACTTCTTGTAAAAAAAAAAAAAGGCATATGTTTCGGAAAATTGTCAAACAAAAATATTTAACTTTTTAGGTACCGACTAAATCAGTCAGAAGTTAATTTCTCGGGTTTTTGCACCAAATGTAGCTACTAATTTTGTCGAAAATGTGGCCGAAATGATTTTAAAAAGTTATAATAAATATTTTTCCTACATTTTCGACCGAAATAGACAAAAATTTCTGACTACTTTTCCCGGTCGTAAAATTTCGGTCGCAATCCAGGTATTTTTTGGTAGTGTATCTAGCTTCTTCTTCTACATTACCCATGGAAGAAATAAAAATGCTAGTATAGGTGAAAGTCTTCGCGATTGTGATGCTGAAGTATAGTTGTAGAATAGCTGGGGGTTTATTATGGAGTCTCTAGTAAATTGGAGAAGAGGATGTTGTTTGTTATTCAATTATTTTACACTTTTTCTTTAATCTGAATTGTTGTTTGAACTTTTATAGCGGAATTGTCATTCTATGGTGTATTAATTTGCATATTATTTTTTTCAACTTTAATGATCCTAATAGAAATCTGATGGTATGGAGATGGTGCCAACTTGGAAGTATACATGAGTGCTTTCGTTTTTCGTAAAGAAACTCTAGCCATTAATACATGCTGAAATAGAAGCTCATTCTTTTAATTTCAGGTGTAAGAAATTTTTTGTTCCAGCTTGTTCTGCTAGTAGTGAAAACAATAGGTTAAAAACATTTAATAATTGTTCTATATTAATTAAAAAAAATACCTAAGGAGGTAATTATTAAAATCAATAAGAAATTCTGTAGAGGTAAAAAAAGGATAATGGACTAGAAGTAACCTATAATATTAGTATTAATTAGGAACAAAATTTAAATAACAATACCAAAGTTGCTAATCATGATTAATATTTACTTCTAATTACTATCACTAATATGTTTTTATTTATAATATTATGTGTTTGTGATGACGCGACCAGTTGTTTTGATCTCTAGCACGTCGTTTAGCGGTTTGAGACCCTGAATTGCTTCACCTTATGTATTATGACTTTCATGTGTGGTTGGTTTCATTTTTCGAGGAGTTCGGAGTTAATTAGGAAGAATACTAATCAATTCGGAAGCATTAAGTTGGAAGACTTGATCCAGGTTTGACTTTGAGTAAGCGATCCTGAAATCAGGATTTGAAGGTTGTAATAGGTTCATATGATAATTTTGGATTTGAGCGTATGTTCGAGTTGAGTATCAGATAGTCCGGGAGCGTTTCGGTGCTTAATGTGGAAAGTTGGCATTTTGAAGATTTTAAAAGTTACTATGTTTGAATTGAAGTGGATTTTGGTGTTATCGATGTCCGTTTGGGATTTGATCCTTGAAATTGGTTTGTATTATGATTTGTGGCTTGTACGTATAATTTGGCGTCATTTCGGAATGTTTTAGTGTGATTCGGACATGTTCGGCAAAGTTTGTTTTGAAAGTTAAGAGAAGGTTTGATCGTCGATTCATTGTTTTGATATTATACGTGACGTTTCGAGCCTTTGAATAAGTTTGGATGAGGTATTAGGACTTATTGGTGTGATTGAACGGAGTGTCGGGGGCATCGGGTGCGTTTCGAGATAGTTTCAGATCATTTCTCAATGTTTTACTGTTGCTGGTGTTGGTTTCTGGTGTTGTTCCTCGCGAACGCAAAGAAAGAATTCTGGCTGCTGGGAATTTGTGTTATGTGTTCGCAAAGGATGTCTCGTGTTCGCGAAGGTTTGGAACCGAGGTTCATCGCGTTCGCGACAAGGGCGTCGCATTCGCGTAATTAAGGCTTGGTCTGAGGAAAAGGTCTTCGCGTTCGCGAAGGAGAGGCTGCATTCGCGATGGTCAAGCCCGGTAAGGCATCGCATTCCTGATCCTTCTCTTACATTCCTGAAGAAGGATCTTGGAGAAGGAGCTAGATGTGCTTCGCGAACGTGAGGGACATGTCGCGTTCGCGATGAAGCGTCGCCTGGGCAGTGTATAAGCTCGCAAAAATTGTTGGCTCGTTTCATCTTATTTCTTCCATTGAAGCAGGTTTTGGAGCGATTTTGAAGTGGATTTTTCATCATTCATCACAAGGTCCGTGAATTTTACACATTGTGAGCTAAATACATGCGTTATATATGGATTCTAACATGAATATTAGTAGAAATGATGGGAGTTTGGATGAAAACATAGATATGATATATTTTAGTTTTGACCACGAAATTACACATGAAATAATGAATAAATTATATATTTGAGTTTGTAATTTTATGGGTAATGTTTATCTTCAAAAAAATTTAGAATCCGGTCCGTGGGCCTGGGGGTTGACTTTGTTGACTTTTCAAGTGAAGTTGGGAATTGTTATAAATTGTTAAATTACGAGTGTTGGAGCATATTTTGATTGGTTTGCACATTGTTTGATTAGTTTCGGATCTTTAGCATCGGTTTGAGGTGTTAGAGAGGCATTGGACCGGTTAACGAATTTCTGAGTGAGGAAAGTCTCTTGTCTAATATTGTGAGGGGGAAACTATCCTGTAGGTACTATATTTGTTACGTGCTACTTGTTTTGGGAGCCACGTACGCATGAGGTAACAAGAGTCTGTACGTAGCAAAGATCATGTTGATATCCCGGGTAGGACTTTATCATGCAATATTTGTATTACCTGAACTCAACTTGTTAGATTAATTACCTAAAACATATAAATGAAGTCGTGTTAGGTAGAACCTCATTACCTTGATTTGTTTGGCGGGATATCTGATTTTTGATAAAAGTTATGTTTACTTTATGTTCCTATTCTTGTGTTGCAAATACATGGCCTTTAATTCGATACGTTTCTTCTTTTCCTGGGGATCGGGCTGAATGCCTCGGCAGTATATTTGAGATGCATCAATGGATCGGGTCGTATGATCGCGGCAGTGTAGGTACACGACTATTATGGATTGGGTCGTACGACCTCGGCAAAACCCGTGTGTAATATCGCCAGGAGTCCAAATATTCATGAGATTCCCCTTTTTATTGAGACTTGATGTTTACATGATATTCCTTATCTGTTTGAGGTAGCCCTTGGTATTTCTTATATGTTTGAGATAATACGTAAGATTTGAGAAATTTATACTGCCATTATGTTGGGGGATTTTATTAGTTACAGTTTTTACCTCATTATTTATGTCGTATTTCATATCTATTTGTAATCTATTCTACTGATTATTGGACCATTAGTAAGTGTCGATGTCGACCCCTTGACAATACTTCTCCGCGGTTAGGCTAGATACTTATTAGGTACACATTGATTTACGTACTCATGTGCTATACTGATTGCGCAGGTATATCGGAGGTCATTTAGGCGTATGGGCGCAGCTTTTGAGGGGACTTTACGGTGAGCTGTATTTCATGTTACGTAACGCAGGACAAGGAGTCTCCATCATGTTCATTTATGTTGTCCTGTCTATTTTATATTTCAGATAGATATTTTATTAGTATGGTACTACCTCATATATGCTCATGCACTCGTGACATCAGATTTTGGGAGTTTCTGTTAGATGTTATAGTTCTGCCTAATATTGTCACCATTTTTCATGTTTAATTAAATTTTTGTATCACCCTGGTTTTCTCCGTATTGATTTTCCTTATTTAATAAAACTCACAACTTCAAAAGTAATAAAATAAATAATTAAGTTTGTAGTTCAGCATTATCTTACCTAACAGTGACGTTAGACGTCATCACGATCGATAGTGCGAATTGGGTCTTGACAGTATTTCTATGAACAACATTTAAATAGGAAGTGAAGGAAAAAAAACTTGGGTAGCATGCCTTTTTCCTCTCCAACTGAAAGCACTAATGATTGAAACTTTTTCAATGTAAAACAACAAAAAGATAAGTATTACCTCATTTATTTTGATTTGATGTTGTTTTATTTTTTTTTATTAGACATTCGTTTTATAATTTGTTTGTACTTTTTTCAATTTGTTTGAGATTGTGGCTTAGAAATTATATGACTTATATTATGTAATTGATTATATATTTTAATAATATATATTTTTTATAACTAACTTCATTAAAATAAATATTTCACCACGAGAAGCGCGAGTTGGTTTCCTAGTTAAGTGAAATAAAGGTGTAACGGTTCGATAGGTCATTTTGAGTGCTAGCCTTAATTTCTATGTTTCGAGGCGTCTCATAGATCCATTTAATGTTATGTGACTTGGATGTGTGATCCGTGTCATTATTCGGAAAGATTTTATGTGAAATTTTAAGGAAAATATGATTTTTGACTTAAAATGGGCCTAGAGTTGACCACGGTCAATATTTTTGGTAAACGACCTTGGGTCTGTATTTTGACGATTCCTGTAGGTTCATATGAACCTTTTGACTTGTACGCGTGTTTGGTTGGGGTCTCGGGTGACCCGAGCGCATTTCGATGACCATAAAATGTACCTGCCTTAATACCTGCACAATTAGTGCAAAAGTGTAGTATGAGTATGTGAATCAACGCGTACCCAGTAAGTATCTAGCCTAACCTTGAAGAAGTAGTGAAGAGGGGTTGACATCGACACTTACTAGTGGTCCAATAATCGAAGTACAATAAAAGTAGACAGGTATGGGGCATAGCAGGTAAAAGCAACGAAACAGATATATGTGCATCATATGATCCTCAACAAATGGGTATATACGAAGTCCTCAAATATCAGATACTACCTCGAATGGAATACATAAAGGTTAATACCAGATAAAATGTCACATCTCAAGTCAGAAGGGATCATAAGTACGCTGACTCCTTATTGAATATTACGCATGATTCTACCGAGGCGTATTGCCCGATCCTATAAGAATAAATTACATAATATTGCGAGGCGAACAACTCGATCCCATAAGAGTGTGTTACATATAACTACCGAGACAAATGGACCGATCCTATAAGAGTACTATTAAGGCATTCATCCCGATCTCATAAGAATACTGTTGAGGTGTTCAGCCTGATCCCCATAAGAATCTGTAACTTTGAGGGGCCACTGACCCTACTCACGAATATATGCGTGAGTCATGAAATTAAGAAAACTTTCAGACGAATACGCACAATGTGGAGGAAATCCGTAAAAAGGAAGTATAATGTTCACTACAAATTAAGTAGCTCCTCAATTATGTAAAATAGCAAGTCTGATGCTCTACGCAAGTCTAGTCTTAGGCTAAAATATAAATTAAGGCATTTAAACATGCAAGAATAACTCAAATAATACAATTAAGGCATGGCTTGAGTCTAAGTCACATGGATTGAGTATAAGTCTACTCAGACATAATCGGGAGTTCTAGAACACACACGGACACTTGTCACTTCATACGTGCGTATCTCCCATAACACGTAGTACATAACAAATATAGCGCATATGGGGTAAATTCCTCCTCATAAGGTTAGACAGGAGACTTACCTCGCTCCAAAATTTGATAGCCGGATTCAACGCCTCTCTAACACCTCAAACCAACGCCAAACAATTCGAAACTAATCAAAGAATGTGAAAACCAATCAAAATATACCCATAGACTCCTAATGTAACAATTACAAATAATTTCCCAACTCCACACGAAAAGTCAACCCTCAAGCACACATGTCCGAATTTTGAAAATTGTTGAAGATAAATATTACCCATAGCACCACAAACTCAAATATATTACTTATTCTCAATTCCATGTCCAATTCCATGGTCAAAGTTCAACAATATCTTTTCTAGCTTTTCTTTAAAAATCCCACAATTTCTACAAATTTTCATGTACAAATCCATATATAATCCATGTATTTACCTCACAAATGAGTAGCAATCACTTAGCTTGTGATGGATGATGAAAAGCCCCTTTAAAATCGCCCCAAAATCGGCTCCAATAAGAGAATGAGATAAAATGAGCCAAGTCCTGATTTGCTTTCTTATACACTGCCAATGCATCCTTCTTCACGATCGCGAAAGCTCCCTCGTGATCGCGGAAGCCAAATCTGCCAGAGCACAAATTTCCTTCATCGCGATTGTGGACATCCACTCGCGATTGCGGAGCACCAACCTCCAAACCTACACATTCTCATAGGGCCAACCATGTTCGCGATGGCCAAAAGTCTCCCCAGCCACAAACCCTCCTTTGAATTCACGGTCTCCCATCCGCGCTTGCGAAGGGCAGTCTACCCAACTCCAACTCCTCGCATTCTCGACTCCTCTGTCGTGTTCGCGTAGAACAAAATACCTATAGCCCGTCGTTCCTTCTTCACGGTTGCAACTCCCCTGTTGTGATCGTGAAGCACAAAATAGCAACCCACAATTTACCTCATCTCGAACGCGTGCCTCCCACCACGTTCGCAAAGCGCAACACCAGCACAAGAAACCAACAGCATCAAAACACCTCAACTTGGTCTGAAACCACCTCGAATCACGTCCGAGGCCCCCTGTACCATGTCCAATCTTACCAACTAGTCCCAATACCTTATCTAAACTTATCCAAAGGCTCAGAAAAACATGAATAACATCACAACCACAAATCATCAATCAAAATCCTTCTTTTAGCTTTCAAACCTTGAAACTTTGCCGAAGGCGTCCAAATCACACTTAGACATTCCGGATCACGATCAAATTTTATACACAAGCTCAAATCCACTAAGTGAACCTATCCAAAGTTCCATAACATCACCCGTAGTCCGATAACACCAAAGTTCACTCTAAGTCAAACTTAGCTAATTCAAAACCTTCAAAATGTTAACTTAAAATAATAAGCGTTGAATCGCTCCCGGACCATCCGATACTCAAATCGAACATACTCGCAAGTCTTAAATCACCTTATGAACCTATAGGAACCTTCTAGTCCTGATTCCAAAGTCGTTTAATCAAAATTCAAACCTTGGTCAACTCTTCCATCTTCAATATTCTAAGTTGAGAATTATTCTTCCAAATCGATTTCGAATTTCTAAAAAATCAAAACCAACTACATGAGTGAGTTATAAAACATAAAGTGGAGCTCCTAAAGGTCTCAAACTGCTGAACGACATGCTAAAGCTCAAAACGACCGGTCGGATCGTTACATTCCCCCCAACTCAAACATTTGTTCGTCCTCGAACGTGACAAGAGTCGTTCCAAAGTTGCCAAAACCATTGAGTAACTCCTCGTGAACCTACCTATGCCACCAAAATCATATGAGCATATTAGCTCAACCCCGACTGAAGATCCTTCTTGCTACCTTAGCCCACAAGCCTTAGAACCAAATTCCAACATCCGAAATTTCCTATAAGGTATGATTCTAGCATACATACACCATATCAATCTCAACAAGCTAAACAAAAACATAATCATACACCCATGTTGTAACAACACAGTGCCACCACATAATTCATATGCCCTTAGTAATATCTTCCAACCACAATGGCTGTAATTTCTGAACTCGGTACCGGCAATATGCCTCATGACACATAAAATCCTACTCCAGACCCCCGAAACAACTCAACGATGAAAGAGATGTGTAGAAACTCATAACCACCTGTCAAACCAACAAATCCTAGAGTTCTCCTGTTCGACATGAACCATTGCCGCATTCTGAACTGATTAGCTATTTCCCCTCCAAACATACATTATACAAATCTGATTGTGCTGATTCCAGGTCCAATAACATCGTCTCACCCAGTAAATATTACTCGGTCGACAAGCCACATCCGACACCATCTAAAAGCTTATACGACTCGATCCGTACACCCAACAGGTCACATCTCGAATATAACCAATAAGGAAAGGAAACAAAAGTACAAAACTATCCAACATGCATGACATATATAACCACCGAACAAAGTACTAAGAATCTTCCCACAGAGGAGAAGTAAAACACACAAAATAGTATAAGGAATGATACACAACATCTCACCATTACGGCGTGCAACCCAATCCACAAATGATGCCCATGGCAATGTGCCACCTGATCCAAACATGATGCCCTGTGGTGGTGTGCCACCCGATCCAAACATGATACACGGGGCAGCATGCCACCTGATCCAAACATCACAATATGCATGTGAATGCCCATCGATCCAAAATGATTATACTTACTAAACACACATATATCAACCACAAATACGCCAAGTGCATAAATATAACCCTGGTAAACAGATAGAATTATGTGTTACAAAGGGCCAAGTACGACTAAGGTTCAATAAAACACCAACATCTCGAGAGCCATCTTGCTAATATAACACCATAAGACTACATAGGACCACAACACACATGTGAATATCAAGTTGTGTCATATTCCCATGGCATAAAAGAGTAACTCATAAAATAGATGACAACAGGAATAACATCCACCCACCCTGAAGACTAATCCATAGACAAATGTTGTGTTGTATAAACATATCTGATCTGGTGCAGAATAAACCTTCACATTAGGCTCTCCAATGCACCTCTAAACGATTTCAAACGTACCAAAATAGGTAAGTATCCTTTCAAGATCCACAATGACCCTATTCATGACATATACAAACAACCATCAAATCCTGAACGAACTTCCACAGTCTGCAACCATAGAAATAGTGTGTCTCTCAAACATAAACTCTCCAATTTGCGATAGTACCTGAATCTTCATACCTGACCTCAATCTCTACTACAAATGACTAACACGTCTGACCTACATAATCATCCCACGAGAGATACTCACACAACCTTCCACACCAAGTGATAAAATTTGAACATCAGCAACCACCAACCATGTTTCTCCTGTAGTTCTAGTCAAGCATACGCAAATCAATGCATAACGCCTCTTCCACATAACACACCATTCTTCGGCAAAACTAAAGTACCACTAGTATACCTTGAACATTTGAAACTCCTCTACTCATGCGGGCTCGTGACATCCCTGTCAAAACTAAACTGCAACCTTGAACCCTTATCTCAATTCCACATCACTCGCTACACCTATCATGCTATTATGCGAGAGTACAAGAATTTCATCATAACTCCTGAACCACCAATAAAATAACATATCATCAGCTAAAAACCTTTCACTTAACTCAATTCAAGAGAGAAATCGCAACACGCAACCAACTTCCCATAACCGTACAAGACGCATACCTCAAGTCGTAGTCTAAATTGTCATAACTCTCTCCGGACCCATTTGCACATGACAAAACCATTAGAATAGAATACCTCTAAATCAACCAAATTTCAGAAACTTCCAATCCACAACCATTGACATGAAAAACATGTATGACTTTATCATACCGAAGGAACATATCATTTTCCTTACCCTATTGATCCAAGCCACTACTAAACAGACCCAACTTCTTCGAATTTCCCCTTGACCTGCTTTCAAAGTAACACTTTTTCTTCCCAGCATATAATGGAACTTAATCAATATCATCCCGAGTGACCCCATATCACCGGACCATGTCATCTCAATACCTATAAGCCATTCTCATGCACTCAATAAAACCTCAAATTGATACGCCCGTTACAATGAGACCATTTTGCAAATTCGAAATTGTTTCTTTCATCTCTCTAACATTTCCGCGATGACCCGACAGTAACATACAGATACTCCAAGACTCTATCACAATCCGTTATAATACTGCATCCTTAGTTACAAAACAAACTCAAAATAATTTACGCACCACACTTTAAGTCTTGAACTCATTAGAACCATTGTTGAATGTCGCCCATCTAAGCTAGTCCTGAATAGCTGGCCAAACTATCAGTGCTCTGTTAGCACACGATCACTCCAAAATAAGCAACCGAGTGAACTCCTTCCCTTGCACAACATGTTCACAAAGAAGTGTAAAATCTTATTCGTTCCACATGAATCGGTAAGTCAATATGTAGCACACATCCATTAGATTCCTTGCTCGAATTACTCATGATATCCTCTTCCTCAGTCATAACTAATCCACTGATGTACCAACATCCAAAAATTGCAAAGACATATGACCACGTGCGCAATCATCGATGATAGGCCCCCCACTTGGCTTTAAGCCATGATCACGTAACCCAAGAACCTACAATGACTTCTCCTCCTCATCTACTATGATCTCAAATCGTTACTCATATGTATTCTCCTAAGCCCGTGTTAAGCTAACTATAACACATTCCAAATTATCATCTCTAAATGCACACTCGACCTCATGACAGTCGCAGCATCTCCCTCAAGCGATCCAGACCCACACTGTAGCACATGCCTCCCGTTGGGTAAAAAGGCAAACACTTCATATGAACCTTATATGAAATCATGCAACCCTAACCTTCTCACTTGATATAGTCCCAACAATGTAGTCTCATATCGACATCCCTCTCCGACGACATTGCCATAGTTACATCCACTATGAAATTAGTCAATTTCCCTGGGTCCACACTTATCCTCCCGCCGTAAGAATCTGTTCATTCCAATAACATAAACTGAAGGACCAACAATACATTTAAAACTCGAAGTCATATTATATCCCAAAATGATAATCAAGCATCCACGTTCCTCTACCTTTTAAGCAAACTCTTTTCGTCACATTCGAACTCTTAAGTAAAGAAGCTACCTCAAGGATCATCTCCTTGAACCATCAACACTGGAAACACTAATTCGACTATGAAGTTCCAACACACTGTTATTTTCGATAACCGCTTCTTAGATACCACTTCGCAACATCATCCTTCAAAGGAAAACAAATGGAGATCATCATACTGACGAGCCTTAATGTGTTCAAACAAGGACGACGACAGCACAACACAAGCAATAATTCCATCAAGTTCGGAGATATCAAATCTCTCTACTCCGTCAACCAAAGTCTAAACATCATAGCCCAATTGCCTCTCCTGTACTAGAATTAAATACTGAATCTTCCAGTCACGAATCGAATAATCCTCTTCCTGAAGCATTCACTGCCGCAACACGTAAGTAAACACCCTACCATTCCCATCAACACTGCGTGATGACAATGTGAGAAACATCATAATGCATTATGTATAGCCCCGAAATCATGGGCAACACCAACACCGACTGAAATGATCGAACACCCTTCCACATGGCAATGATAGTGGTTTGCCCTTATAATGCAGGGAAAAATATCCTGCACCACACTTGTATAACCACCATAACTCCTCGATGACCAATCGATATCATGTGCTTAACATCGTGATCAAATGCGTAGGAGGGAGCTGAAGACATAGGCTTCAACAAAATCAAATCGCACAACAAGGAATCAAGAAAGGGATGTTCTCCTAAGAGCTATGTAGCCTCCCTAAGATAAGTACAAATATCTCCATATCAATTCGTAAGACTCTACTAGACTTTATCATGACTCATAAGACCAAAGTGAACCTAGTGCTCTGATACCAAGCTATCACGACCCAATTCCCACCGTAGGCCGTGATGGAGCCTAACTGTGCCGTTAGGCAAGCCAACAAAAAAATCAATCATCGTTAGATAATTCACAATGCATTCCTAAACAAATAATGATATAAATAACTGTAATCGTTCATTTTCATAGAAAATACTGATATTATTTTAAATGCTCGAACATAGCCAAAATATAAATCCTAATGTTATAAAAGAATACAACTAGAACAAGAATATAAATCCCCAAAACCTGGTGTCACAAGTGCATGAGCATCTACTAGCAAGTACAATACTAATAAAATATCTATCTAGAATATGAGATAGACAAGATATTGTAAATGAACAAGACGAGTACTCTGTGTGTTGTAGATCGTAACATGGAAATGCAGCTCACTACAAAGTCTCCTCAGCAGCCTAACCTTGCAGAAGTAGTAATGTGGGGTCGACATTAACGCTTAACATTGGTCCAATAATCAAAGTACAATAAGAGTAGAGAGGTATGAGGCATAGCAGGTAAAAGTAACAAAACAGATGTATGTGTATAACACGATCCTCAATAGAAGGGTAAATACGAAGTCCTCAAATAGCAGATACCACCTCGAATGGAATAGATAATGGTCAACACCAGATAAAATGTCACATCTCAAGTCAGAAGGGCTCATACGTACGCTGACTCCTTATTGAATATTACACATGATTTTGCTGAGGCGAACGACCGGATCCCGATCCCATAAGAATATATTATATGATACTGCTGAGGCAAATGACCGGATCCCATAAGAGTGTGTCATATATTACTGCCGAGACGAATGCCCTAATCCCATAAGAATAGTACTGAGGCTTTCAGCCCTATCCTATAAGAATATTGTCGAGGAGTTCAACCCGATCCTAAAAGAATATTAAATTTTGAGAGATCACTGGCCCCATTCACGAATATACCTGTGAGTCATGAAATTCAAGAATTTTTTTGGATAAATACGCACAACGCGGAGGAAATCTGTAAAAAGGAAGTATAATTTCTACTACAAATCAAGTAGCTCGTCAAGTATCTAAAATAGCAAGTCTGATGCTTTAGGCAAGTCTAGTCTCATGCTAAAATGTAAATGTCATTTAAATAGTCAAGAATAACTCAAATAATACAATTAAATCATGGCGCGAGTTTATGTCTACACGGATATAATTAGGAATTCTAGGATATGTATGGACACTCGTCACCTCATATGTGCGTAGCTCCCATAACACGTAGCACACAACAAATATAGCACTTACGGGGTGAATTTCTCCCACAATGTTAGAAAGGAGACTTACCTCGCTCTGAAATCCAATAATTTGCTCCAACGCCATCGAAACTAATCAAAGAATGTGCAAACCAATCAAAATATACCCAGAGACTCCTAATTTTAGAATTAAAAATAATTTCCCAACACTACAGGAAAAGTAAACAAAGTCAACCTTCAGGTCCACGTGCCTGGATTCCAAAAAATTTCGAAGATAAATATTTCCCATAGCACCACGAACACAAATATATAATTTATTGTCAATTCCATGGTCAAAACACAACAATATCATTTCTGGATTTTCTTCCAAAATCCCAAAATTTCTACAAATGTTTACGTCCAAATCTATATATAATCCATTTATTTAGCTCACAAATGAGTCGGAATCACATACTTTGTGATGGATGATGAAAACGACCTTTCAGAACATCCAAAAATCTAACACTACCCAAACTTACTTCATCGCGATCGCGGAGCATCACCCTCCAAACCTACCCGTTCGCATAGGACCAACCGGTTAGCGATGTCCAAATGTCTCCCCAGACACGATCCCTCATTCGCGTTCGAGGTCTCCCCTCCGCATTCGCGAAGTGCAATCTGCGTAGATCCTACTCCTTGCATTCGCGACTCCTCCGTCGCGTTTGCATAGAACAAAATATCCCTGGCCCTCCATTCCTTGTCCGCGGTCGTGACTCCCCTGTCGTGATCACAAAGAAAAAAATAGCATCCCATAATTTTCTTCATCGTGAATGTGTGCCCCCCACCGCATTCACGAAGCACAACACCGGTACCAGCAACCTGCAGCAGCAAAACACCCCAACTTGGTTTGAAACTATCCTGAATCACAACCGATTCCCCTTGGACCCCGTCCAACCATACCAACCAGTCCCAATACCTTTCCAAACTTATCCAAAGACTCAGAACGCTATGAATAAAAACAAAACCATGAATCGTTGATCAAAAAAAAAATTTAACTTTCAAACCTTCAAACTTTGCCGAACGCGTCCGAATCACACATAGATGTTCCCGATCATGACTAAACTTTACACACAAGTTCCAATCTACTAAGTGAACCTATCCGAGGTTCCGGAAAACCACCCGGCATCCAATAACACCAAATTCCACTCTAAGTCAAACTTAGCATATTCAAAACCTTCAACATGGGAACTTTGATAATAAGCGTTGAATCGCTCCTGAAGTATCTGATACTCATGTCGAACATACGCATACGTCTTAAATAACCTTACAAACCTATAGGAACTTTCAAATCTCGATTCCGAGGTTGTTTACTCAAAAGCCAAACCTTGGTCAACTCTTCTAACTTAAAGCTTATGAATTGAGAATTATTCTTCGAAATCAACTCCAAATTCTAAAAAACAAAAACCGACTGCACGCACGAGTCATAATACAAATAATGGGGCTACTTAAGGTCTTAAACTGCCGAACGACATGCTAGAGAAAAAAATAACCGGTCGGGACATTACAGAAGACCGCATTGCAATTGCGAGCCTTGTATTTTGTATGTCAAGATCGTAAATGCAAAATATAGGATGGGTAGGCATTCTTCGCAAATGTGAAAAAATGGTCACATTTGCAGATGGGCGGGGTTCGTTTTTTGCGACTTTAGTGTTGCTTTTGCGACTAAGTGGCTGGATAAAGGGCTTCGCAAATGCGAAGCCAGAACCACTTTTGCGATAGGTGGGACTTTGCAAATGCAAAGTATTGGGTCGCAAATGCGACATCAGGGGGCATAGAGGTTGATCACTTTTTCAAACATTGCAACTGCGAACAAGAGTTCGCAATTGCGACATCAGCAATTGGGTAAAAGTTGGGAAAATGGGAGTTAGCTCATTATACAGTATTTTTCAACCCTAGACTCCATATAGGCGATTTCGTGAGAGGTTTTTCCTCCCAAATTCATTGGTAAGAATCTTTAACTAGTTTTCAATCAATTTCAACTACTTTTCATGAATTTTTAACATCATATCTATGAATTTAAAGGTAGAAATTAGGGGTTTTGGGTAGAATTTAGGGATTTTGTAAAAATAAATCAAGGTCAGATTTCAAAATAAATCACATAACCGGACTCGAGGGTGAATGGATAATCAGGATTTGGTCCTAATCTTTGATTTTGACCAAGCGAGCCCCGGATTGACTTTTGTTGTCTTTTTCAAATATGATCAAAATTGAACTATTTTCATTCGTGGGTAGTTTCTAAAGCTTATTTTGAATTGTTTGAACAATAATTGGCTAGATTTGATTAGTTTGAAGGATTTTTTGAAAAGAAAAGTCGTGGTTGATTGTTGATTTGGTTGCGGAAAGAGGTAAGTGTCGTGGTTAACTTTGATTTGAGGGAATTAAGAAAGAATCGAGTCTATTTGCTATGTGAACTTTGTGTTGGGCGTCGTATATGTGGGGTGATGAGTTCATATGTGTTGGTCATGGGATAAGCATGCAGGTGGAATTTGCCTTAATTGTACCATGTTATTTCATTTATACAGACCACCTTATATACATCGCTTATTCTTTGACACGTCACTTTCAAGTTGTTTCTTATATTGAATTGTTAAGATATTGGGTGTTGAGAGTGTAGAACCTTTGATTGGTTGTTGGCTCTAATTGTGGAATGACTATTGTATGACAAGTGGAATTCAATACTATTGTTGAAGTGTATTTGCTTCCCACCTTGCTTGATATTTGCGTTGTGGTGGTTGCTTGGTGAGGAAGAGTGAAGAGCAAAAATGGTGTTGTCGTGCCTCATTTGCATATTAATATTATTGATTGAGTGAATGTGAGGTTAAAATCATGAAGCGTAATATCGTGGACATACTTATTTATCATGAGAGGTTAAATCATGAAGGGTGATGTCGTGCATGTGCATTTTATTATAATCATGTGAGGATGAGTGTAAAGAATGAATGATGATGCCATGCATATGCATTTTATAATGATCATGTGAAGATGAGAGTAAAAGCGCGAAGGATGATGTCGTGTGTATGCATTTTATTATGTTTATGTGACGATGAGAGTAAACACACGAAGGGTGATACAATACACTTGCATTTATGATATATGGTGAGGATGAAAGTAAAAGCACGAAGGGTGATGCCGCGCAATTTGTTGATTTTATTGCTTTGACTTGGTAATTGAAATGGAAACCTTATTTGATGTTTAGGTTCTTGCTTTGAAAGGGGTTTACTTAGTGATTCTTACTTATTATTTCTGCTTATTGTCCCTTCCTACATGTCCCTACCCTGTTTTTACTTTTAATGATTTATTTGTTATTCCGTTGCTTTATGTATATAACTGTACATTGTTTTAGTAGGTGTCTTATCTTATCCTCTTCACTACCACGTTGGAGTTAGGCTCGACACTTACTGAGCATATAGGGTCGCTTGTACTCATACTATACTTCTACACTTCTTGTGTAGATTTAGACATTTGTACCAGGTAGAGCTAAAGTGATTCAAGGTAGAGCTACATCTTGTTCACAGGACTTAGAGTCACTTTCCTATTTTGTTGTATTGTTTCTATTTTGTTTCGGACAGTGTTGTATTTCTTTCAAAACCTTGTATTTAGTTCGATTTAGAAGCTCATGTACTTGTGACACCAAATCTTGGGTGGTTTACGTTAGTTATTGGTTTTAGAACTTATTATGTTATAATAGAGTTGCTTTACATTATGTTATTCATTCAGCTGTTAAATATTTATTGCTTTTCTTTGCGCATTATCTTGTTATGTTGGCTTGCCTAGCGAGCGGTGTTAAGCCCCATCATTTAACAGTTTGGTTTGGATTAAGGGCCATGACAAGTTGGTATCAGAGCACTAGGTTGCCTAGGTCTCACGATTAATGCGCAAGCTCAATAGAGTCTTGAAGATCGGTATAGAGACGTCTGTACTTATCTTCTAGAGGCTATAAGACTTCAGGAAATTTCACCTTCATTCTTTCTCTATCGTGTGACTTTATTCTATCACTAAATTTGAATCACTTTATTTTTATTCTCTCATAGATAGTGAGGGCATGCACTGCATTAGTAGTTTATCAGGAGTCAGAGCCCCAATCTGTAGCTACTACTAGGGGTAGAGGTCGAGGCCGATGTAGAGTTAGAGGCAGAGGCAGATCTCAGCCTAGAGACTCACACCAACACTTATTGTAGAGCCTCGGATTGAGCAAGAGGAGGAGATACCAGTTTCGACCCTGCCGGTTGGACCAACTCAGATCCTAGAGGGGGTCATTGCTATCCCAGTACTTCAGGGCGCCTTAGTCCACTTGGTGGGCCTTATGGAGAGAATGTGGCCTAGGCTAGAGTGTTCCCCGTGGCACCAGCTATTTTTCAGGCTAGAGGAGGATCCCAGACTCCCGCTACTCACACTCCAGAGTAGATGGCTCATGGATATCAGACTTGGGCAGTTCCATCAGTTGGAGCAGTTCAACCTGTTATTTCTACACAGTCCGGGGAGGGACCCGTGATGTCGTCTGATGGGCTAAAGAGGTTGGATAAGTTCACCAAGTTATTTCCCACTCACTTTGGTGGTACACCTTTTAAGGAATCCCCAATATTTCATGGACCCTTGCCATGAGATATTACCCAACATGCATATAGTGGATCCAACAAAATAGACTTTGCAGTATTTCAGATGCATGGCTCTTCCTAGAGGCGGTGGCAGGAGTATATTTGGGTACAATAGCTGGTTCACCTCCTCTCACTTGGGCACAATTCTCATAGCTATTCTTGGAGAAGTTCATCCCCTTCACTCAGAGAGAGGACTTGTGCAATTAGTTCAAGAGCCTCCAACAGGGTAGCATGACCATTACCCAGTATGAGACCAGATTTGTGGATCTATCATGCCATGGAACTATCTTGATCCCTACTGACAGGGAGAGGGTGGAGAGATTTATTGATGGTCTGGCTTATGGCATCAAGATACATATGGCCAGAGAGACTCGGTATGATATTTCTTTCACTCGAGTTGTGGAGATCGCTACACAGATCAAGAGGATTCATGGCCAGGGTAGAAAGGCGGCATCTGAGAAGAGGCCTCATTATTTTGGTGGTTTCAGTGGTGCCGCGTTCTGAGGCAGGGGTTCAGTTGGTAGATTCCATCCCATCAAGCCATTTTAATTAGCACTTCAGGTATCACATGGTGCTTCGGGCAGTCACGGTTCTTATGGGTCTCATCCTAAGAAGTTAGCATAAGGTTCACCTTAAGCTCTGGTTAGTGCATCTCCAATTCAGGGTTATCATTGTTGTTATTCAAGTCGACAAGGTTAGTTCCAGGGTCAGCAGCCACATCATCCGAAGGCCTGTTATACTTGTGGGGATCCGAGACACGTCGCGATGTTTTGCACTAGATAGAAGAGAAACATGCCACAACAGGGTACTCGTATCATGATTCTGGCACCAATTGATCCACCACCCACGCAGCCAGATAGAGGCGGGGGTCAGGCAACCAGGGGTAGAGGTCAGATAGCTAGAGGTGGAGGCCAGTCAGTGAGGGGCCTTCTGAGAGGTGGAGGTTAGATTAGAGGGGCTCAACCCGTTTTTATGCATTTCAAAATAGACCTGAGGTGGAGTCATATGATGCAATCATCACAGGTATTGTTCCGGTTTTCCATAGAGATACATTAGTTTTAATTTATCCGGGTTCCACTTTTTGTATGTGTCATCCTATTTTGCTTTATATTTGGATATTTCTCATAATTATTTGTGTACTTCTGTTTATGTGTCTACACCCATTGAGGATTCTATTATGGTGGACCGGGTTTATCGTTCTTGGTTGGTCACTATCGGGAGCTATGAGACTAATATTGACCTTCTATTACTTAATATGGTGGATTTTGATGTGATTTTAGGCATGGATTGGTTATCACCATATTACATTATCTTGAATTGCCATGCCAAGACTGTTACGTTAGCCATGTCGGGGTTGCCTCGACTGGAGTGGAGATGGACTCCTGGTCACTCCACTAGCAGGTTCATTTCATATGTGAAGGCTCGGCGTATGGTCGAGAAAGGGTGTTTTGGCGCATTTGGCCTATATATGTGATCCTAGTGTCGAGGTGCCTTTCATGGATTCAGTTCCGGTTGTGAGAGAGTTCCCAGAGGTGTTTCCGATAGACTTGTCAAGTATGCAACTCGACAGAGATATCGACTTTTGCATTGACTTAGTTCCAACCACTCAGCATATTTTTATTCCACCATATGGTATGGCCCAAGTTTAGTCTAACGAATTGAAGGAACAATTGTAGGATTTGCATGACCAGATATTCATTAGACCTTGTTTCTCGCCATGAGGTGCACCAGTAGGGGTGGGCATTCGGTATTTCGGTTCGATATTTAAAAATTTCGGTTCGGTATTCGATTTATCATTTGTGTATGTCAAATACCGTACCAATGTATTTCGGTACGGTTCGGTATTTATTATTTTGGTTCCGTACAATTTCGATTTAATATTCGCTAATATATGGAGGCTCTAGTGACAAACTAACATAACAGCTACTGAAGGTTTTCAACTTTCCTCCAATATTTTGTTCGTTCTCTTTGTATGGTCATTATCTCACAATCACTATATTTTAAATAATCAAAGGTAATTTTCCTAAGCCAAATTCTTACCCACATAGGTTTCAGAAACTGCTGAAGTTATATGTGAGGCACATATTCTATTTCTTATTCAGTTGCCATGTTTTAACTATCAAGAAAATAGATTCGATGTTTTGTTTTCTGTTTTGGTCATTGGTAGGGATTTTGAGTGAGATTTGGTGTTGCCTTGTAATGTTTTGTGCTCTAATCTCTTCTAATTGTAGCTTTGGTATGATGTGCCACAACTTTACAAATTTCGCAAGAAAAAGGAGGTCGACATCGTTGTAGACCTCTGGCGTTTGGTTCCTCAAAGAAAGGAAGAAAGATCTCTGTAGTATAAAGAATAGAGAGTACGCAGATACGATGCATGTAAAATTAAGGACACACCCATTTCTTAACTGGAGAAGGTTTCTCACATCATTACAAGTAACAGAACATATAAACTAATAGAAGTACAGAACAAAGGCTTAAAAAAAGGTCCAACTTAAAAAAAGGCTTTAAAAATTCGATAATTTAGTATTTCGGTATACCGAAATTTCAAGATCCTAATACCAAGAACTGTACCGTAATACCTAAAATATAATACCGAATTAGTCCAAAATACTGAAATACCGAATTAATTCGGTCCGGTTCAGAATTCGATTTTTCGGATTTTATGCCCACCCCTATGCACTAGTTGTGCACTTACGCATGTCACTGGCCCCGGGTGGGACCTCACGTATAACCAATGAACCCAAAATGAATATCCTCCTTTGGAACTGCAGGGGATGCAACAACAAAGAATTTTGGCAACTTCAAAGACATTGTCAACTGGAACAACCATCAATCACCTGCCTCACTGAAATGCTCATGTAGAGCCACTAAGAGCTCATGAAATTTATTGGTTTCATTGACTTGTTTGACCCCATCGTTACCGTACGTGCGACTCTCACCGCATACGTCTCGCACAAAGACTCCTAAATCCATCCCGAGCCCTCCGATGGACAATTGAACTAGCGACTCATGAATGCTGCCGGGTTGGACGAGCCAATAACTCGAAGGCGTTCGAAAATATGCACAGATGGCTACTCAGGTGGAGTCGTACTTATGTGGAAGAATGAAGAGTTGGAGATGGATCCAGTAGCAGTTACTGACCAGGAGATCCATGCAAATATCCAGGTCAGTAGAACTTCAAAACCTTGTCTAGTTTTCTTAGTTTATGCCAGCACTTTATTAGTAAACAGAAAATTCTATGGAATAATCTGCAAATAGTTGCTAAAAATAATACATACTCGTGGCAATTATGTGGAGACTTTAATGAAGTCACAGTCGCCTCCGAAAAGTATGGAGGTAGGCTCATAAACAGTAATAGAAGTACTACCTTTTTAATATTGTCTTGATGCTATTGATATAATTGACTTAGGTTTTGTGGGTCCACGCTTTATTTGGAAAAATAAAAGGAAAAACAGCAACAACAAATCTTGAAAAGATTGGACAAATTTCTTGAAAACTCGGACCGGGTGAAAATGTTCTCGGATGCCATTATCACAGACATGCCACGTACACATTCAGACTACTGTCCACTACTGTTAAGTCTGTCAAAAAATATTAGTAAACCAACACACATTTTTAGCTTTGAAATAATGTGGCTTAGTCACCTACCTTTCCCAAACATAGTTAAGCAACATTGGAATAATAATACAAATTACTCAACTACCATTTCCTCCTTCACAGAACACGTGGAAGAATGGAATAGGTCTATATTTGAAAATATTTTAAAAAAAACACTCTTGCACACATTCTGGAGGGCTCCAAAACATGCACCCGTATAATAAAACCCAATTTCACCATAACCTTGAAAATAATCTTATTCATGAATATAACTTAATTAATGAACAAGATTTTTGGAAATTAAAATCAAGTGTTCGGTGGATAAATAACGGGGATGTCAACACAAAATTCTTCCATATATTCGCTATCTAGAGGAGCAGGAAAAACAGGATACTAAGGCTAAATGACACATTTGGTAATTGGACTTTTGACCCCCCGCCCCCCAAGAAATACATGATATTATTATTGAACACTTCTTAAATATCTACACAAATGAACTAGATTCATGTACATATTACCATAGCACCCAACCCAAGCCTACTCAACATCCTAAAAGATCAGGATAAAGAAGCACTTAATAGACCTCTTTCAGTCACGGAAATAAATAAAGCTATAAAATTCTTTAAACCACTAAAGGCACTAGGTTCAGATGGCATCCACCCAATTTTCTTCCAGAAATACTGGTCCGGCACAAACTCAGCTATCATAGATACATGTACACAAGCCTTCGCTACCTTAGTAATATCAGTTGAAATAAACAGGACCTATGTAACTCTTATTCCCAAAGTCAAACACCCACAAAATATTTTTCAATATAGGCCCATCATCCTTTGTAACATCATCTATAAAACTATAACAAAAATTATTGTAAACCTTATTTTCCCCTTTCTCAATAAAATAATTAGTCCTAATCAATGCAGCTTTATTCCAGGAAGGAGAGCAATTGACAATGCAATAATTGTCCAAGAAGCAATCCACTCTTTCAGGAATTGTACGGGGAGGACTGGGAAGATGATGGTCGAAATTGATCTTGAAAAAGCTTTTGACCGTATTGAATGGTCATCCGTCAGAAGCTCATTGCACGCATTAAATTTTCCACAAGACCTAATAACGCTTATCATGAATTGCATATCTACCACAACAACTTCAATAATTGTGAATGGAAAACCTACATAATTCTTCAAACCATCGAGAGGCATCCAACAAGGAGACCCACTATCTCCGTACCTATTCATCATCTGTATACAATCCCTAACATGTTGTATTGATTATGAAGTAGATATTTCGAACTGGAAACCCATTAAAATAAGCCAGAATGGCCCAACCATATCTCACCTCCTATTCGCAGATGACATTATACTTTTCTCTGAGGCAGACAATGCAAGTGCAACTTCCATCATAAACATATTCAACTTCATTTCCCATCAATTCGGGCAGCGAATAAATTTCTCCAAATCCAAAATAATTTTTTCCTCAATCTTACCAATTACAAACCAACAATCACTGGCCAATACACTAAACATTAAGATAAAAAATAATGTGGGAAAATACCTAGGATTTCCAATTACCAACTTACAGCCAAAAAGCTTGGATTATACTTGACAAGATGAATACTAGACTAAAAGGATGGAAAGCAAAACTATTAACCTTATTTGGGATATTAACGCTTACTCAATCGACTCTGTCAACCATTCCTACCCATTCCATGCAAATGAACTTTCTTCCAACAAAGACTAGAAACAATATTGACTGTATTAAGAGAAACTTCATATGGGGTTCTACCACGGACCACAGAAAAATCCATCATATCAACTGGAACAAGATGATACTCCTAAGCAAGAGGGAGGCCTTGGGCTGTACAAAGCAAAAGGGAAAAATATCGCACTCTTATCAAGCCTACTATGGATATACCTCTCCAATCCTGAATCTCTATGGGCTAAAATAATAAAGGGTAAATACCTTAACACTCCAAGACTGAATCTTATGGTTTACAAAACAAATGACTCCTATATATGGCAAATCACTGCAAAAACTTATTCCTTCTTCTCCAAAGGCATCGCTTGGAATGTTGGAAACGCGAGCCAAATAACAATTTGGGATGATAGATGGGTTATTGGCAAACACATCCTAAGGGAACTATCGAGGGGCAATTAGGAAAGGAAGATAAAAATAAAAAAAATTAACTACATTATTATTGATAAAATTGAAACCTTGAAGCTCTTCTATACGACCTACCAAATACGATCTCTGACCTTGTAACACAAACATACATTTCGTTCTCTGAAAATTTAAATGACTCATTTTTCTGGAAAGAAATGAAAGATGGGAACTTCACAATAAAACCTGCCTACAACCTTTTCATTAGGCTCCCAAAGGCAACCTATTCTCATGAATCCTTTCACCATTTCTGGATATGGAAAGCACCATACCACAACAAACTCAAAACATTCATATGGCTATTAGTACTTACATCACCATCTGCCCACTGCAGCTGTCCTAAGAAAAAGGAAAATAATATGATGTAACTCCTGCAAATATTGTGAGACAGAGGAAAACATAAACCAATTATTCTTTCATTTCCCTATGAACAATACAATATGGATAGAGTTAAACATCACCATCCAACCTTAAACCAACTAGATTGGATAAAAGATACTTGTACCTCCACTAAGAGTATCCTCCTACCCAATAACACATCAGTACCTTTGGTTGTTATCACCTCAATTATCATTTGGCATATTAGACTCGATCGTAATCATAACTATTTCAACAATTGCTCAACCGAAATTGACAGCCTAAAAACAGTTACGCATGCAAAGAATACCTCTGCCTAATAAACTATAACTTCAAAAAGAAATTTAACCACAAAAATCCCAATAAAATGGTCGACCCCACCACAAAATATTTATAAACTCAATATAGATGGTGTACACCAAAAATTCTCTAACATTGGAGGAGCAGGTGGAATCATCAGAGATTCCGAAGGAAAATGGATTGATGGATTCTCCTGTCACATAATGGCTTCATCACCCATCCAAGTAGAAATTCTTGCCCTACTAAAGGGATTGGAACTTCTTTTCACTAAAAAACCAAATATCGATTATAGTGGAAACAGATTGCCACATATTACTCTACCTATTACAAGACAAACTTCATAACAAAGTTAATGCTAATTTTTTCTAGGATTGCAGGTTCCTGCTCGACGCACTGGGCCAGCCGGATGTTAGGCATATCTACCGTGTAGGAAACCAAGTGGAGCACACACTGGCGCAGTTTGGGAGCATATGTAACTCACATACTAACGCTGAGTGTGAAGACCACTTATGGAGTGAACCACCTTTATTTACTTTCTCTACTTTTTGCAAAGACTTACTAGGGACTGTTTCGTTAAGATCAGTCTGGGACTGTAATAACTCTCTTTAATTTCCTGCATAATATTAATATCTCGCCTTCCAGAACAAAAAGTTACATTTTTAAATGAGGTAACACAATTCAACAAAAATCACAGGTCATTTGTTGATGATCATATTGAGATATGAGATATGTTTTACAGGAAATTATTTTCAAATTTTGAGTGTTATAAAAAGTATTGTTCTCTTTTTTTTGAAGACAGAAGATTTTATTTAATACTAAGTATGGATAAGGTCATTACAAGCCATAGGGGCATTGCCCGAGATGCTTAACATTGCATCAATATTTCCTAAAGCAACTAGCTTGTTACAAACAACAAGAGACATATTGTGAATTATTACTTCACCATTCATGTCCCCTAGCATCCTAGACTTGACAAAAATGGGAGGTTTATGATAGCAAACTAGGTTGTTCATGATAGGCTGCTTTGATCCTTCTTTTGCCAAAATGTGAGTTGTTGCATTGCCTTCCCTGCAACTATGCCTGAGGATTGCTTGTCCCAGCTTGTTCATTAGCCATCTGCAGTCAAAAATAATATTGTTGTTAGTTATGTGTCCTTTGTCAAGACAGTGTATAACATCAGTGGAATCAGTTTCCACTTCTATTGGTGTAAGATTATTTGTGGATGCGTAGCTCAGTCCTTGATGTAGAACTAGTAGTTCAGCGTGTAGTGATGAATCTGCATGTACTGATATCATGAATCCGTGGACCCATATAGAATTTGCATTCCTGATCAATCCTCCGATACATGAGAAATCACTAGTACTTCTAAAAGCACCATCAGTGTTAAGTTTGTACCAACCTATTGGGGGGGGGCATGCCAAGAAACATTAGTTAAAACAGTCCTAGTAAAATTGGTTGTTTTTTCAGAATAGAGCTTATATTCTATGGAATGATTCATTACTAAGGAGGTTTTGAGGGGTAGGTTTGTATTATTAATGTTTTTATTATTCCTAGTACGCCAAAGATTCCACATTATGAAGGGAAAAAGGTCTTCCCATTTGATGATGCTGGGAAGCAAATTTGAGCAACTATGGATTGGGGGGTTCCAAGTTTTAAGAGTGATAAGCCAGTGCTCGTTGGTGGTGGAGATGGAGACTGCATGAGTAGGGGTTTTTAATAGGGTGAGCCAGAATGTTTTTGCCGTATCACAGTGAAGAAAAATATGTTCGATGCTCTCTTCTTCTTTGCAACAACAAGTACAGGTTGGGTCGATATTTATGCCAATAGAGTATAAGTATTTCCTAGTAGGAATTCTATTGTGGTAACAGAGCCATAGGAAGAATTTTATTTGATTGGGGAAGTTAAGGGACCAAACCCATTCAAAGTTTTTCCCTGTTGGGGTAGTGGAAGGATCATTGAGGATGTTGTAACAAGATTTAGTGGAGAAGATTCCATTGGTAGTTCGACTCCAGTAGATTTTATCATGGAGATTGCTTTGAGGCACTATGATGGAATTAATCTTGTTGACTATAGAGGTGGGAATGTCAAAGGGTATTTTATCAAGGGCCCAAGAGTTATTTAGGTAGAGATCCTTTGGAGTAAGGAGGAGATCACCTTCATTTAAAGGTCCTATAAGGATTTAACGAAGAAGTGGGCAGTTAGGAATGTAGCTATCGTTCCAACTTTCTATGTTGGAGTTGGGGCCAATAGACCAGGCTATTCCTTTTGCACAAATAGCCAATCCAATTTTGAGACTTTTCCAAATGAAGGATGGGTGTTTAGGCTTTTTGTTGATATATTTATTAATAAGCATATTTTTAATGATTATCACTTTCCTGCGGTTTTTCATGAAAGCTAGCCTGATAAAGGCTAATGAGGGTTCATAGGAAGGGTCTTATTCAACTGGAAATTATCTTGGTAATGATTTTATAGTTGGTATTGCAAAGTCCTATAGGCCGGAAGTTCTTAAGATTATTGGCATTAGGGAATTTTGGAATGAGACAGATATAAGTATTATTTAGGGGGTATAGGATAGAGCAATCTTTAAAAACCTTATGGCAACAAGAAATTACTGAGGGTCCAACAAAATTCCAGTATTTTTGAAAAAAGAAAGGATGTAGACCATCCGGTCCAGGGGCTTTGAAGGGTTTGAATGAATAGAGTGCATTTGTGATTTCAATATTTAGTAGAGGTTTATCTAATGAGGAAAGGTTAAGGTTGGAGAAATTGGTGGGGTTAGTCTTGATGAGTTTCCAGTTTGTGGAAGTCATAGAGGTAGTGAAAAGATTTTGGAAAAAAGAGGTAGTATGCTTAAAGATAACTTCTGGATTGTCCAAACAATTCCCATGATCGTCTTTAAAGAAGACTAATTGGTTTTGACGTTTTCGGTTTGAGGCACTGATGTGGAAGAATTTAGTGTTGGTATCACCGTCATTTATCCAAGCAACTCTAGATCTAATTTTCCAGTAATCCTCTTCCATTTTTAAAATACCATTATAATCCATTTTGAGGTTTTCTTCTAAGTTTTGAAGAAAGGTGTTAGTGTGATAGTGGCTAGAGGCTTGGATACCACTTAATCTAGCTAGAATAGTCCTTTTTCTTTTTGAGAATGTCTCCAAAAGTAGCATTCTTCCATTCCAATATGTTATTTTGGAAGTTACGTGAGGCAATAATTACGCTTTTTGACCAACTGGAGTTGATAACGTTAATAAAGTCGGGGTAGTTGCACCAAAAAAATTCAAGTCGAAAAGGTCTAGGGCCATTATTAAGATTACTAATGGAGAGGGTTAAGAGAAGGGAATTATGGTCAGAATAGATTTTAGGAAGATGGGTAACAAAAGCAGTAGGGAAAATATTTAACCAATTATCATTAACAAAAATTCGATCCAAACATTCCATGATCAAGCCCCTAGATCTTTTCTTGTGATTTGACCATGTGAACTTACAGCCCTTGTAACCAAGATCAATGATATTACAATGGATAATGTATTTCCAAAGGAGTGATGATCTTCTAGGGTTTATAGGTCGGCCACCTAACTTATCATTGTCCATAAGGACGTCGTTAAAATATCCACCAATTAACTAAGGGCCTTTGTGAATAGTAGACATATCTTTTAGGTGGTTCCATAGATTATTTCTATTAATAACAGAAGTACTAGCATAAATAGAGCTAAAGATCCAAGTTATTTTCGTAGATTTTACCTTAATCATAGCATGCATAACTTGGTCCCTTCTATTGAAGCTATGCACATTGACAGTATTGGAGTTCTAGAGGATAACCATACCTCCTGCTTGCCCCTCCGCAGGAACTTCAATCATATGGGTGAAATCATGGTCGTTCCGGAGAGAAGCATGCGAGGACATTCTAGTTTCTAGCAATGTTACCACACAAGGTCTGTGAGTGTCTACTAAATCCCAAAAGTTCCTACGAAAGGTATCATTGTTGGCTCCTTTCACGTTCCACAGAATAATGCGAACAAGCTTATTAATTTGTGGCGTTGGATGGCTGGTCACATTCCTCCCCTCCTCTGGTGAGAGAGGTAGGGTTCTTCTCAGGTATGGCACTAGGATTACAGCATGTTTGCCGACTGTTGGGTCCTGGGGGGGACATATGTCCATGGAGCACTTGTACAGTGCCATTGGACAGCTGAAGATGTACTTCTTGTCCTGCTGTTCCCTGATTAGTAGCACTTTTACCTCTCCTAGACTTACAAATTCTACTGGTAGCTCGTGTCGATGGAGGTCTAGTTCCTCTCTCTCGACTTCCTGATTCTGTACTGGGATGGGGTTGCTTGGAGGGATATTTTCTTGCATGGCGACTGGAGCATCCTCCTGAGGTGGGGACTATTTGTGGTGAGGTTGAATTTCTCAAGGCATGAATATTGGGTTGATAGTGGATTGCTCATCCGGTGGGAAGTATGGGAGGTTGGGTAGTGCTAGTGGTATTGTTGGAGGTTGGTTGTGGGGAGGAAGGTTCCAATGAGTCTGCATTTCTTGGATTAAGGTGGGGTTGAGATTTGGAGCTAGTGGGTACAATATTTGACTGAGCCAAGTTTGATTCACGTAGAAGTTCATCGCCAGATTCATCCCCACAGATACCAGTTGTGCTAGGTACTGAGGATTTTGAATGACTAGGACAGTCTCTTGGCCATTGATCATCATGTTGAAGGAGATCGCATGGCCCATGAGTCCTATCTCCAACCAAGAGACTGGTTGGTGATTTTGAGGGGGCTGTGGAGATGTGTAATAATGAGGGGGGTTGGGTATTGGAAGAGGGATGTTGTTCATGGCAGTTTGATGTTGGTTGTGTAAAGTTTGGATGAGTCTCAGTCACCTTCTGAGAGATAGAGGAACATTTGGCATGGTTATTATACTGGTTGATAGGAGTTTTAGGTTGAGAGGAAAGATGGGTAGTAGAATGCATAGGTAAGTGTATACTTATAGCCTCTATGGGCATGCAAATCGTTTGAGAAGGCGTAGTAGAGTTATCAAAATATTCAGGAGGGATATTAGGAGTTTGTAGAAGATTTTCGGTGGACATTTGGCTTTTGCATGCAGAGGCTTTCGACAAATGTGAGGAGGATAGAGGGGGAGGGTCTGGTTGTCCACTGTTGCTGCATGCAGCTAGCTTGTGGTGATATTTCCAAGAGAAGCTTCGTGCTGGGTTGGAGGATTAGGAATAGGATTAGTAGAGATAGAATGATTTAGGCGTGGTTTATTAATGGGGGTAGTAGATAATGATTGAGTAGGGATATCAGCCACGTGGCAAAAGCCATCAGAGAGAGGCTCCAACTAGGATTCCATGCATTGGTCCTTACTGGAGTCTCTTGGAAATCCAGAGGTGGGTTTGGCATTTACTAGGGGCTGAATTTGCAGGGCTGCGAATTGGTTAGAATTTTTGAGGATGTTGAGGTTTGGGTCAGGTTTTTGGGAGTGGAAACGATTCTTATTAGAGCCACTTTTTCCGGAGGCATATTTATTAACGTATTTAAGATTTTGAGTGTTTAGAAACTTACATGTATCTGCATCAAAGATCCTAACTTTGATACCTTTCTCTTCAAGGTCTGGAGGAGCGTAGTGGCGAGGTGACTATTTCCTCCTTGAAAAGGAGACTGTGTGCCATTCTTCCTTGGTTGAGTTAGCCGTAGATGCAGATTGGTCTGTGTGCATGTTTAGTTGCTCCACTGGTATGGGGGTGTTCATATTAAGTTTTGCATATGGGCAGGTGGATTTGGTTTGTCCAAGTCTACCGCAATGCTTACATAGGAATGCTCCCCTTCATATTACATTAATATTCGATGCTTACCAATGTAGATATGGGACTTAACTGGGTAATCCATCGGAATCTCTAGGCACAGTCTGGAATATCTGCCTCTAATTGTTGCAGAGGTACATGCATCAATCTTCACGAGCTTCCCAATTTTATTGCGAATCTTCTGGAGGATGAGTCCATTATAGAATTCTGTGGGTATGTTGGGAAGTCGGATCCAAACTGCTGTAATGTGAGGTCTTGCTTCAATGGCAACAAAGTTTGGGGACCATCTTTGTATAGATAAATAGCCGCCATTAACGAACCATGGACCTCCTTCACTACTAAAAATCCGGGAAAAATCAACCTCGAAAAGCGACCAAAGTTGGTTGCTAAAAAGTGCAAAAGCGACCAAAAGGCATCCAAAATGGCTTGGTCGCTTTTTCGTTGGTCCCTTTATCTTAGGGACCAAAGTTGGTCGCTAATTAGCGACCAACTTTGGTCTCTAAGGTAAAAAGACCAAATATTCTGGGTATCAAAAAAAGCGACCAACTTTGGTCGCTTTAATATTTTAATAATATAAATTTAGCGACCAAAGTTGGTCGCTAATTAGCGACCAACTTTGGTCTGTAAATAAAATATAATATTTTAAAATCAGGAAAATAGCGACCAAAGTTGGTCGCTTTTTTTTAATTTTTTTAATCAAAAGAGACCACAATTGGTCGCTAATTTCAACAATTTAATTTTTTTATTACATAAGCAACCAACTTTGGTCGCCAATTTTCAGAAAAAATGTTTTTTTAATAAAATAGCGACCAAAGTTGGTCGCTTTTCTGGGTATTATTTTGGCAGAAACTGTCTATTTTGGTAGCTACACCACCTGCCAGCATACCAAATCCTATTACAACAACAACACAACAACAATACGAACTACAACAATACAACAACAACAACAACAATAACACAACAACAACATTANAAGCCCATTCCAAAACGGACCAAAGTTCTATTGTCTAGTTCAAAGTATATAAAAGTACTCAAGGACTGTTTCATTCAACATCATTATCATCACCGTCTGATGAATCTTCATTATCAAGACGGTAATGATAAGGGTCATTTTGTGGAGGACAAGAATAACGATCACGGGGAGGACGGGAGGAACTAGCACGGGGAGGACGGAAGGAACTCTCACGTTCAAGTTGAGCCTCTGGCGATGACTCGCGAGACCGGGGAATCGAAAAAGCTCCAGAAGCTAGGAGAGCTTTGAGCTGATCTTGCATGCCATGGTACTAAGCTTGCATGCCAACATACTAAGCATCTCTAAGCTTTTCTCTTTCCTTGGTAGCTTCTAGCTCGGATGTGAGCTTTTNCCTATTCCTTGCATTCCACAGTGATAGCGATGGAACTTCTTAGTAGGAAGCCCGTATACCTTCCCCCATTTTGCACCGCCAGCAGCCTCCATCCATATTCTTTCAGCATCCTCGTCCGAAAGTTGGATTGCCACGCCCAACTCAGTAGGTGGCTGACTGCGTATGAATTCCTCCATGTCAAATGTGAAGCGATCCTATAAGAAAAATTACATTGAATTAGTATTTCAAAATTTATATAAGTGTAAATCAAAATACTTAATGAAAAGTGAAAACTTACATGTACAGTCGAGGCTCGGCCCTCGACCCACCTTTCTTGATCCGTCTCTTTCTTCTTCTTGACAATATGAGTCTCCTTGAATAACTCATCTTGCTTCATTGGACGCCCCAACTTCTTTTCCTGAAAACTCATAAATTTTAGTTAATAAACAGAATAGATATACTTTGAAAATTAAAATAAATTAATCAATTACGTACCAATCTTCTTTTTATTGTCCCTTGGTTGATCGCACCTCCAGTGTGCAAGGACCCTCCCTTCTCGGATGCGTGAGCTTTCTTTCCTTTTTCACTATTCTGTAAGAAGGTTGTGGTAACCCATTGCCTTTGCAAATCCTCCCATAAATGTTGAAGCAACCAGCCAGGCTTCTTGTTGAACTGTCTAGCTTTGGAGAAACTATGCGACAACCGCTTCTGAGCTTTGAGATTAAAATTTGCATCCACTTCTGCGCTATAGCGGTGTTCCTATACACACTTGCTCTGTATTTCAAAAGTTAAATATTATATGGAAATATCATAAATATAAATAATTATAGTGCTTAAAAGAACATTTATACCTTAAATTCATTGAAAATTTGCCCCTTCGGCGTGAATGGGAATTCACTCCAACTCGTATAGGGGGCATCATAAAGCTTTCTGGTGGCTTTGGTGATTATCCTCGTAGTAATATTACTCAGGATGAACCCGCAATTTAACAAAAATGGAGAACACATTAATATATTAGTACAAACTGTACAAAATAATAAACGTAAAAATAACAAATTACTCTTACCCATTACCCTCAAGGACTATGATGATCTTGCCATACTGATCATGATGCACTTCGTCGTCATCATCAGCATCATCGTCCGAAACTTGTACAATAGAGGCATGTGTGGAAGGTGTAGGGGGGTCAGAGCTACTATCTCGCAGGCGAAGGCCTGAAATAGATGGAGTCCCTGATGAAGATAGTTGTGATCCCTGTGACTGCGACGTAGCTGGATCGACCGCAAGTAGTTATGACACTGATGGCTGTGACCCCCGTGGCTGTGACACGGATTGATGTGATCCATGTTGTCGTGAGGCAGCTGGACTGTATGACGGACGTACAGTCCTATGGCCCTGTGATGAAAGACCCGGTGTCTGCACAAAGACGTAGGGCTGGTGATGCTGTGGCACCTCATAATAGCCATCAGGTGGAGGATAAGACATAGGCGCAGGCATCGACATCTCTGAAGAGGGTGGAAAAGATGGAGGATTATCTTGTACCCTCCTCTTTCCCTTACTAGCCTTTTGTCGACCCCGAGAACCAGTAGGGTCATCGTTACCTCGACCCTTGCCTGTCATCTTCATAATATAATACATATTTAGATTGAAAAATATAAGAAACTAGCTATAAAATGAGAGTTATTAAAGAAACCAACTTTTTAAAGCTCATCGACGTATTGTTCCTCGTCCGAGAATTCTTCTTCCTCACTAGTTTGAGCTTCATCAGTTGATTATACTTCCTCATTTTCTATAATTGTTACTTCATCTATATCAACTTCTTCCAATATGTGTGCAGGATGTTCCAAATCAGTTTCTAAAAGTTCGTCCACTATTTGGTGAACACTGGAGATATCATTTTGATAAGAAACATCTAACACATTCTCGACTTCCACCCTACCTACAGCCTTAGTTTTAATTACAACCCACCAATCTGACTTATTCAGCCGCAATGGATAAGGAGCATAATACACTTGCCTCACATTATGTGCAATTATGAAAGGATCATAGCGATCATACTCCCTCGTATGATTAACCTCAATTATGTTGTATTGGTTGTGTACTCTTGTACCTCTTGTTGGATGTGGGTCAAACCACTTGCATCTAAAGAGTATCAATTTCTTATATGGCTAACCTGCATATTCTACTTCAGTTATTTCTTTGAGCACACCATAATAATCAAGATCTCCAACTTGATTGCCATCACCTCCTTGAACCCACACCCCGTTGTTGTTGCTATTTTTATTTTTAAAGCAATCCTCTGTATGAAACTTATAACCATTTACAACGTACTTAGACATTGTTCTGACCTGAAGCCCAGGTCCCCAAGATATATCTTTCAAAATTGATTTACACCATTATTTGGATCATTTACCTATATATTGTTAAACAAATTCATAAGTTAGCATAACTTCCAAACATTGTTTACCTACATAGTGTTAGAATATTATAAGGATAAACTTACAAATTGTTTGAAC
>ML417224.1:11785-28064 GCA_005239525.1 Nicotiana knightiana | reverse complement strand
TGTAATACTATAACGTATATATAACTTATTATAGTATATGTTAGTGTGTGTATATATATAACACACACTTCGTGGTGCTTTAACTACATATATAGCATGTTATAGTATATGATAGTAGTATTCATTATTTGTATTATAACCGAGTTAATGAATTACATTAATTCATCACTAGGTTATAAGTCGATGAATCAATTTACAAGTGTATAAATTCCTAAAATAACCCGACCCTGTGTTTCTAGCACTTCATGTATATATATATATTATTTTAGGGAATGATACATATATACGGCTATCAAAGTATATATATATATACACACACACACATAGACACTTCACTGTAATACTATAATGTATATATAACTTGTTATAGTATATATAACTTGTTATAGTATATGTTAGTGTGTGTATATATAACACACACTTCATGCTACTTTGACTACATATATATCATGTTATAGTATATGATATTGTATTCATTATTTATATTATAACAGAGTTAATGAATTACATTCATTCATCGCTAGGTTATAAGTCGATGAATCAATTATAACAGATTAATTGATAGAGGTCGAGACGTTTTGTTTTGAATATTCAACGATGCATCTGAGTAGGTTATACAATATCACATACTGTAACCCGACCGTGTGTTACTAACGTTTCATGTATATATATATATATAAAAGAACATGAAGCGCTAGGAATACATGATCGGGTTATTTTAGGGATTGATACATATATAAGGCTATCAATGTGTGTGTGTGTGTGTGTATGTGTATATATATATATATATATATATATATATAGACACACACAGACACTTCACTGTAATACTGTAACGTAGATATAACTTATTATAGTATATGTTAGTGTGTGTATGTATATAACATTCATTCATCACTAGTAACACATGGTCGGGTTATTTTATGGATTTACACACTTGTAAATTGATTCATCAACTTATAACCTATTGATGAATGAATGTTATATACATACACACACTAACATATACTGTAACAAGTTATATATACGTTATAGTATTATAGTGAAGTGTCTGTGTATGTCTATATATACACACACAGACACACACTTTGATAGCCTTATATATGTATCTATCCCTAAAATAACCCGATCATGTGTTNATATATATATATACATGAAGCGCTAGTAACACAGGTTCGGGTTATTTTAAGGATTTATACACTTGTAAATTGATTCATCAACTTATAACCTAGTGATGAATGAATGTTATATACATACACACACTAACATATACTATAGTAAGTTATATATACGTTATAGTATTACAGTGAAGTCTCTCTCTCTCTCTCTCTCTCTCTCTCTCTATATATATATATATATATATATATATATATATATATATATATATATATATATATATAACACACTTTATTGTACAATTTTAACTACATATATCATGTTAGAGTATATTTTAGTGTATTCATCTCTTGTATTATAAAAGTGTTAACGGATTACATTTATTATTTAGATAGTAAATATAAAAGTGGTTTTTAATATTAACCAATGTTGACCTGAAAAGAGACCAACTTTGGTCGCTAATTATTCATAAATCAAAATTAGCGACCAAAGTTTGTCGCTAACTATAAATCAGATTTATTTTATATTTTATAAAATATTTAAAATAATAACATAATTGTTAAACGTTAGAACTGAGTCTTAGATTAACGACCAAAATTGGTCTCTATCTGCTTCCCCTTTCTTAAACGACCAACTTTGGTCTCTAATTTTAAATTATATTTATTTATATTTTATAATTTTTTTAAATAATAATATAATTAATAAAATTTTATATTTGGGTCCCAGATTAGCGACCAAAGTTGGTCTCTATTTGCTTCCCCTTTCATAAGTGACCAACTTTGGTAGCTAATTTTAAATTTTATAATTTTTTAAAATAATAATATAATTATTAAAAATTTTATAATTGGGTCCCACTTTGGCGACCAAAGTTGGTAGCTAATTTTAATATTTCTTTGACCAAGCAAGTCTGACCAGTCCGGTCAACATTTTGACCACATTATCGATCAAAAAGCGACCAACCTTGGTCGCTAATGTATTTACAAATTTTTTTTAATAATTTTATCCAATTTAGCGACCAATTTTGGTCGCTTTTTTTTATAGACCAATTTTGGTGCAAATTTTTGGTCGCTTTTTGCAGGGTTTTTAGTAGTGCTTGGAGGGCTTTTAACATATTGTCTTCTAGGTTGAATTTGACTATATAGTAGTCTGCACCTAAGTCAATTAGAAAAAAAGATTCAGAGGATTTTCACATATCATTCAATTTTTTTTTAGGTAGAGATGTTGAGCTCGTTTGCCAAGTAGTTTAATAATTAGGAAGTATCTCCACGGGTGGTATATACGGCCTAATTCATTGGGGAAGAGGTTTATATGTAAATCTTCAGTTCTTCTTGGTGGTCTTAATCCATGGCTTCATTACTATTTCCTATCTCCATTGCAAAGGAGATTGTTGGAGCATGGATGGTGATAGTGGGGAATTGGAAAGAAGGATCTTTTTGAAGGAAGGGATTGGATCATTAATGGTGGTGCTAGAGGATGGAATAGATGTGTATGCAGTGGTTGGATTAACCAAATCCGGTGATTTTGGGGGAATAGAGGAAGGGGACAGAGGTGGTATTTTATAGAGCGTTTCTTGTTCTTCGGTCATGTCGTCTATGTACAAACGCCAAGCTTCAAAAGTCATTGTTCTCATGTTCTCATTATTCACCATATATATTATCTTATGCCCATAATCAAATTTCCAAGTTGGTAGCTAATTAAAAGTGGTAAACTTAGCACAATCTTTATATTATTTACCGCCAGAAACATCAAGCCAAAGAACATTTTATATGGTGCAATTCACGCTATCAATCATATTATTGTTAGAAAAATGTCTAATTGGTATACGTTGGATCTACTACTGGTGTTCAATCGGAAACAAGTTTACTTGAGGTGTCTAAATAAAAAGTCATGGCAACTTAGGTGTCTCCGTATATGTATTTAACCAAAAAAAAAAAAAGAATATATTTCATAGGAAGTTCCAATAAATATTTTAACCGTGAAGGAAAAAATAATTGAATTATAATGTTAGAATAGTTTCTACAGTACACAATGCCATGCAGATGCAGTAACAATAGACCTATCTTGCCATGCTAGAGAAATAGCTATTGGATCTTCCGTTTCAAATATCCTAAACCCTCCATTTCCTCCATCAAGTTGTATTGGGGAAGAATGACTTCTGATTTTCAAAAGCAACTTTGCTTGCATTATATTCTTAGAACTTAATGGAAGTCCTAAAAATCCATGGCTTTCCATTCTTCCTTTCCATGTCTCCATTTGCTCATATCTTGATAAGAAATTGTTATTTTTTTCATAGTTCAACACATTCTTGATCTCTTTCCCAAGATGGTTTTTTTCAATGCTCAATCTTTCAATACTATCAATTGGTAAGCAATCATCCAATGAGTCAAACATGGCTGCAAAATAATGCAATGACTCCATGAATCTTGGCAAGAAATTTTGAGGGCTTTTGCATCCTTCTTGTTCCACTATGGTGACAATTGAAGGGCAAAGATTATGGACTTCTTTCAACGTGTGGGAGATCATGGAATAACTGCTTAATGAGTTCAAATGAAAGATCAAATTTATAGCTAATGTTTCATTCTTCCTTTTTGTTAGGGTACTAAGTTTAGATCCACTTAAAACCCCTTGAAACTCAAAAGATAAATTTCGAAAACCCTTTGCAAAACTGACTAGCCTTGTCTCGGTTTCTCTCAATTCATCGATTGTTTTTCCATAGCCAGTGATCTTGAGAGAGATTCTATTAGATGTGGTTGCATTTTCAGAGAGAGATTGAATAAGAGAAGGCCATTGGAATCCATAGGATATGTCAAAGTCAATAACATGCAAGAGTCCATTGTTGGTATTTTCTTCTTTTTCAAATGCTTCAAGAATGGCTTGGTTAGATGTGAAATGAGCAAATTGGTAAAAAGGAGAGACCTTGTAGAATTCAGTGAAAGCCAAGAACTCTTCTTCTTGTGTAGGAAGCTTCATTATCATGTCATAAAAAGGCGAATTTCGCGTTAATAGCCTCGCTATTAATCCATCAGCAAAATAGGCAGCAACCCTTTGGACAGAATCTCCAAGTAAGGAAACATTTTGGTATAATTCATGAAGATTTTCTACAGCTGAATCAATGCTGTTTTCATCAACTGCTGTGGCAGAAATAAGCAATGAATGGATTAGATGAAGCCCTTTTCCATCTTCAACCACATTACCCTTTTTCTTAACATCTATTTTTAGCATGGCTTCTCTCAACTCCAAAAGCCTAAATATTTTTCCTTCACAATAATTACTTTCATTCAAATCCCAAGTGTTGATGAAAGCTAATTCCATCCTCTTCCTCTTCTTGGTCTTTTTCCTCTCACAACATGAATTTCTTACTATAGCAAGTCTAAGACACAACAACTCTTCCTCATGATCAACAATATCTCCCATCTTTAATTACTTGTATATTGATAAGAGATAAAATTAATTAAGAGGAAGATGAAAAGTATAGAGAGAGAGGCCGTTTTATGGGAGGACCAAAAGGCAGCTTTATATAAGGGGAAAATGTAAGATGGGGATTAAATTATATTGGAAAATTCTTTCTTGTCATTTTGTGACAAGAGTAGTTGGACAAGGGGCTGGTATATAAAGAGTAGTCGATTCTAATAACCATTTGATTAATACCAAGGATTGAGGATATCTTTTTTGTTTAAAAAAGAAAGTGTTCAACGTCAAGTTCAAACTATTTGTTATTTCCTTCATATTATGTTATATTTTATTTTGTTTAATCATCTGATATTCGGAATTATTGATCCGACTAATCCGAATTTGTATTATGTAAAGCCAACAAAATGCATCCTACTACGGATTTTTTCCCCTCTTAAAAGCTTATCATATAGTGGTGTTTTAATTTTAGTGTTTTGCTTACTTTTGGTTGTTCGGATAAAGCAAAAAAGATGCCAACTTGAAAGAGACAAAAAACAAGTGAAAAAATTATATATCTAACCTACCGTCCTCATAAAGACAAATCTTTGGTATAATTAGCAAGAAGACACATTTTCTCCTCCTTCTAGATGCTTTCTACCAAATGCCTTAAAATCATTTTTGGGGTTAGGTTTTTCATTTTTATGGACAAGAACTGCTTTTTTGGCCTTATTATCCCACGTTAATTAATCTTATCACATATAGTCTACGATATAGTAGTTGCAGTTCACCTTAAATTAAGTTGTCATTATCTGTGAATTTTATTCATATATTCCTCCCCCCACTCCTTCAAATATATTCCATTTTGTTGCAACTTTTCTTACGAGGTGCGTCTGCTTTTCTGCAAAACAACAAAAATATCTATCTTTTTAATTTTTAATTTTGTTGCAGTGTTTTATTTAAAAAGAACACTGCAACAATGAAAGTCTGAAACTAATGAAAGGGGAAAAAAAACTTTGATAGATAATATTCGTTATGATATAATAATGACGGCTTGATGAGGTTGGTGTTTTTGTCGATTATATCATAGAGCTCAATTATGTCCTATTCCACACGTAGATTCTTTGAACAATATTTTGCCTAGTCTTAATCTGATGTCTCTACACAGATATCATATATTTATATAAAAGGACGTACGCACGTATTTTATGTGACATAGTGTAGGCAATAATTTTATGTGTATGAAAATATTGAATAAATGTATGCGCATATAATAAGGAAATTCCCACTATGACTAAAATAAGTACTCTTATTAGTGATAATATAGCCAGCAAACTGCAAACCATCTTTGATAGAGAAATATTTGCATTGGATAGACAATTGTTGTGATTCCTTTTCCAAGAGAAATAATTGTCTTGTTCTAGTAAGTAATTAGATATAGATCCCATGTTATTTGGAACTTAGTATTCGATATTTGAAGTCGATCATTAATCACAACGTACTTTTGTTCATATGCATGCGTATTTATATTATGCTTGAGTGCTCATTTCTAGTGTGTTTGGCCAAATTTTAAAATTTGGTTATTTTGAACAGTAATTTCGGAGATTAGTAGTTTTTGTTTGGCTAATAATTAAAATTCTTTTACAAACAATTTATACTTAGCTAAGGTTCCAAAAGTGTATCGGGGGAAAACTATTTTTTCATCATCTAAAGCAACTTTTATTACTACTCAAAAACACTTTTCTTAAAAGCTTAACCACATTCCTTAAATCTAAAAATTAAGCATTTTTTAAATAAATAAGTAAGCACTTTTGTCTCGCTAGAAATCTGGTCAAACATACTATAAGTTTCTAATTTTGCTAAGTACGATGGAATAAATATATGTAATTACTTTCTCCTTATTTATTTAGAGTGAATGTCTATCTTTTAGACAGTTTGTTACTTTGTGGCTAAGTTATTTTTTCCCCTATAAATAGAGGGGTCTTACCACATTGTAATTCATCCCAAAATAAATAAGAACTATCTCTCTACTTTTTCAGCAATACTACTCTTCTTCTTTTATTGTTTTATATCACATTTATTAACACGAGACTTTACCGTCTCAAGAAACATTTTGAGAAGATTAAGCAATTATGGATATCTCACAAAATAAATTTGGATCAAAGTTCAATTGTAAAAATATTTGTTTCATTGATTCATGTATGAAACATACTATATTCAAAGAGAAGAAATATTTCTCTCATTTAAGTATGTATAAAGCAGATGTTACTACAATTTCTGTTGTAGTAATTTAATTGAAGGCTCTGAAAGAGATACTATAACTTTGCCTAAAGGAACAATACTTATCATAGAAAATGCAATGTTCTCCTCCAAGTCCAAGAGGAACTTCTTGAGTTTTAAAGACATCCGCCTAAATGGACATCATATTGAGGCAATAGATGAGAATAATCTTGAATGTCTCATCATTACCAAGAATGTCTCTGGCCAAAAAAGAATTATTGAGAAATTTCCATCTTTATCTTGTAGCCTATATTGGACAAGAATTAGTGCAATTAAGGAAGATTCTATCGTAAATCAAAAGGTTACTGATTCCAATACTTTTATACTTTGGCATGATCGATTGGGGTCACCCTGAATCAATTATGATAAGACGAATTATAGAAAAATCAAATGGGCATCCATTAAAGAATTTAAAGATTCTTTTAAATAATGAATTTTCTTGCACTTCTTGTTATCAAGGCAAGTGAATTATTAGACTATCACCAACAAAGGTTGGGATTAACTCCCCTGTATTTTTGGAACGTATGCAAGGGGATATTTGTGGACCTATTCACCCACCTAGTGGGTCGTTTAGATATTTCATGGTCTTACAAGATGCATATTCTAGATGGTCTTATGTATGTCTATTGTCATCTCGCAACCTCGCATTTGCAAAATTAATGGCACAAATAATTCGATTACGGACGTCATTTCCCGATAATCCAGTTAACTCTATTAGACATGATAATGTTTCTGAGTTTTCAGCCCAAGCATTTAATGATTATTGCTTACTAATTGGGATAAAAGTGGAACATCTTATAGCTCATGTTCACACTCAAAATGACATTGCAGAGTCTTTAATTAAACGCATGTAATTGATAGCAAGACCGTTACTCATGAAAATGAGGTTACCCACTTCTGTTTTGGGGTCATGCCATTTTGCATGCAGCAATGCTAGTTCGTCTCAAACCGAAAAACTATCATAAATATTCCCCGTTGCAATTAGTTTTGGGTCATGAACCTAATACATCTCATTTAAGAATTTTTAGATGTGCAGTTTATGTGCTTATAGCAACGCCTTATCACACCAAAATGGGTGCCCAAATAAGGTTAGGAATATATGTTGGGATTGAATCACCCTCCATTATTCCCTACCTCGAAACATTAACGGGAGATTTGTTCACTACACGATTTGCAGACTGTCAATTCGATGAGACACTTTTTTCCAAAATTAGGGGAGAAAGTGGTGAAACCAAATGAGAAATTTTGTGGGAAAATCCATTATTGTCTCATCTTGATCCACGTGCCTCTATTTGTAAAAAAAAAGAGGTACAAAAGATTATTTATTTATAGAGAATAACAAATCAAATACCATATGCATTTACGGATCTGAAAAGGATAACAAAATCACATATCCTCGCAGAGAATGTTCTAATTCGTATTGATGTCCCTGTTGGACAATCTTCTAGTGTCATAACTTGTAACGAACCAACCGGTCACTTTGTGTTCTAGAACCCCGTGCCCCTAAATGAGACTTCATGTATTGGCTTTTACTGATTTATAACTTGCGGGGATGGTTGGTTCGGGATTTGGAGGAGTTTGGGGTGGTATAGGAACACTTAGTTCCTTAAGGTTGGCATTAAAGGCCAAGTTTGACTTCGGTCAATATTTCTAGTAAACGACCCCAAAATCGAGATTTGAAAGTTCCAGTAGGTTCGTATGATGATTTTGTACTTGGACGTATCTACGGAACGGGTTTTGGATGATCCGGGAGCATTTCAACGCCAAATAGTGAAATATGATTCCTTAAGTTCAAAAATTGAGGTTTGGAACGTATTTTTGTGTTATCAAGGTCCGAACAGAATTTCCGAGATCAGAAATAGTTCCGTCATGTCATTTATGACTTGCTCGCAAAATTTGGTGTCATTCCGAGTAGTATAGGTATGTTTCGGCATGTTGAAAGTGAATTCAAGAACTTGAAGTTCAAAGTTTGATTCAATTTGGTTTTGGGGTATGATTCTTAGATTTAGCATTTTTTTCGGACGTTCCGAAGGTTCGAGCGATTTCGTATTATGATTTAGAACTTGTTGGTATATTTTGACGGGGCCTCGGGTGGGCCGGATGCCATTCGGACATCGCGCGAGGCAAACCAAGCTCTAAAAGAGCAGCTGGTGCATCAGATCTGGTGCGACCGCACTTGCGAAGGACCAGTCGCAGGTGCGAGACCGCAGGAGCGGTCGAAGCCTCGCAGGTGTGGCCTTAGAGGGGTTGCCCAATTTCCGCAGGAGCGGGCCTTTTCCCCCAGAAGCTGAACCGTAGGTGCGGGCTCCGTTCCGCAGGTGTGACCCTTGGCCTTCTCCTCCTCTTCCGCAGATGCGGGCACTAGCTCGCAGATGCGAGACCGCAGGTGCGGTCCTCGATCTGCAGGTGCAAAAGTCCTGGAGGAAGTGAAGTTGTTTTAAGTATGGGAATTAGACATTTTAGGCCATTTTCTTCATCCTTGGACGATTTGGGGAGCTTTCAAAGGAGAGATTCGACCTAGCAATTGTAAGGTAAGTAATTCCTACCACAAAGTGAGTTTAATACTTGAATTTTTGGGTAGATTAACAAATTAAATTAGTAGAAATCATGGGTTTAGAGTAAAACCTAGGGTTTTGATAAAAATGAGAATTTACCAAGGAATTAGTTATGAAATCATGCAAAAACTATATAATATTGATCCTTAAGTTATGGGTGATTGTTTTCCTTGAAAATTTCCAGAATCCGAGCATGTGGGCCCGGGGGTGTATTTTGAAATTTTGCAAATTAGGTTGAAATAATCATTTAAATAGGGGAATTGTGGACTTTTGAGCTTAGATTGATTTATTTATGTGATGTTTGGCTAGTTTCGAGTCCTTGGGCGAAGAATTTGGAGTTTGGGGCGCGTTCTTGACCCGGAAAGTAGGCTTGACAGGAGGTAAGTCTTATTTCTAATCTTGTATGATGGAATTGTCCTCATAGGTGAATATAACGAATTATATGATATTATTTGTGGGGGCTCCGCACGCACGAAGTGACAAGAGTCGTGCGTAGCTATTACTATGCTATGTCGGATAGTTTAGGATTCACAAGTATGCTTTATGTGCCGTATTTATAATCTTAACAAAAATTTAGGTTGCCAAATATCATTGAATTATTATGTGAACATCTAGAAGGTTACATCTCGCAATTTAGATTACTGGTCCTTCTTTGTAAGATTATTCTCTACTAAGTTCCTGATTTTTTTGTTAAGTATGTGTATATATACGGGCACCCGCGTAGCATGTATGATTCGCGAGCGGGGTAGCCCTACTATTACGTTGACCGCGTCAAATGTTCGATACGTGAACAGTGTAATAGATGCATCTATGGTTCGAGCTATTCGACCCTTCGGCAGTGCACATTTATTATTGCATCGTATCGGCCGTACGTTCACGGCATGTTATGTGTTTGTTAACTGTTTGGTGTTTCTGTGGTTATTTACCTGTTGAATATCCTGGAAGAATGAAATTTGTAACCTGTACGATAGAGGACTTGACATGTAAAGGTAATTCTAAGGAAATTTGATGCTCATGTCTTCATCATGTATTTATAAATGCCATTCTTACTTAGCCTTATATTTAAAACATATTATTTTGTCCCTAGTAAGTGTCACGTCGACCTCTCATCACTACTTCTTCGAGATTAGGCGGGATACTTACTAGGTACATATTGCTTATGTACTCATGCTACGCTCTATACTTAATTGTGCAGGTTCTGAGGCAGGTGCATCTGGGTATCAGTCCGTAGCTCATTCCTGATTTATACCTGGTCGAGGCTTCACTGTGAGCTGCTTCTCCTGACGACTTCCAGCAGCACTTTGGAGATTTTCTTTTTTTTTTGCTAATTCTGTCTATATTGTTCTCAGACAGTAGGAAAGACTTTTATTCCTTTCGATATTACTCTACTAGATGTATGTAGACTTGTGACACTAGTTCCTGGCACACACATTAGTAGACTCTTTTTGGTTATTCAGCTTAAAAATTTCCTAAGTTATATATTATTACCGCATGTCATAAAATTTACTCTAATTAAATGTAGGGAAGTGTTTTGGAAAAGTGAATGAAACTCACCAGTAGATAAATGTTGGCTTGCTTGAATACGGTGATGGGTGCCATCGCGACCTGGATTAGGATTTGGGTCGTGACATAGCTAATGAGTCAAAAACACGCCTAAAACGTGGCAGACCATTATGTTCCAAGGATTGAAATCTTAGAAAAAGGAAAACAAATTATCAAGATTGCACTACGAAAGAGCCTCATGAAGAAATCAACGATTTAACCAATCCTGAGATTCATGAGGAAATCAATGAGCCTGGGACTCAAGAAAATAAGGAACTATCAATAAACCTAATCGATATTTAGACAATTTTGAATCGAGTGGATATAGTGGTGGATTATGTCTTTGCATATAATGTTGCATCTAGAATTATGCAAGATAGTGTGGATATTAAACCTCAATCTGTTAGAGAATGTTGACAAAGACGTGATTTGCAAAAATGGCAAGAAGCAATCCAATCCGAGTTGGATTCACTTGCGAAATGTGAAGTTTTTGGGCATGTACTTCAAACACCTAATGGTGTTAATTTTGTTGGTTATAAATGGGTGTTTGTATGTAAAAGGAATGAGAAAAATTAGGTACAAAGATATAAGGCACGTCTTGTTATACAAGGATTTTCAGAAAGGTTTGGTGTCGATTATAAAGAGACATATTCTCCTGTTATGGATGCGATAACATTTCGTTATCTCATTAGTTTTACTGTCCATGAAATATTTGACATGTATTTAATGGATGAGTTTATAGCCTACCTTTATGGCTCACTTGATAATGAGATACACATAAAAATTTTCGAGGGATTTAAAATGCCTGACTAATAAGTTGGTATTTTACCAACTTATCTCGTCGTTAATCTTAGATTTTTGCTATGTTTGATTGAGTAAATCACGTGTTTAATATTTTTTACATCCATTTTAAAGGTTTTATGTGATTTAGAAGTTATTGTTAAGAAACCAAGTGAAAACAAGTCAAAAAGGAGCTAAAATGAACATAGGAACACTGCCCCAGTAAATTACCTTTCGCGAACGCGAAGGTGTAAACGCGAACACGGAGCTAAGGGAAGCAAACCTTCGCGAACGCGAAGTAATGTATGTGAACACGAAGCGGGAGGAAACAAACCTTCACGAATGCGAAGGGACGATCACGAACACGAAGCTGAATGAAACAAACCTTCGCGAACGCGAAGCTGAATGAAACAAACCTTCACGAATGCGAAAAAGAAATGAGCGGAAAAAAACTGGTCAGTTATGGAATTTCACGTTTTTGACTCCAAACCATTTAATACACGACTCAGCTTAATCTTTGGCATCTTTGGCCAAGCTTTGGCATCTTTAGCTTAATTTTCAGTCTCCTTGACTTGAGAACACAAGTTTTGGAGCTAGGGTTCTTGCACACACGCTTGGGTCTTGAAGATTTGAAGCTTTTGGTTGAGAATTTCTTACCCATTTATATTCCTATCTTCATTTCCTTGCTTTGTATTAAATATCTAAGTGTGTAGTATTTATCCAACACTTGAATCTTATTTATGTCAATATTCATATTTAAAGTGTGAATTAAATATCTTGTTCTTCTTATGTATTGAACAATTTTTATTTATATTGAAGTGAGTTGTGGTTTCTTTAATTATTCTTGTTCTTTAATGTTTCCAAAGGGATTAGCTAATCCTAGGACTCGCCCATTTATTTTAAATTAATTTTTGGAAAGATAATTTTGGGGTTGGGACAGATTAGTTAACAAGAACTTCAGGCTTTAACTCTCACTTTATAGATTCTACCTAGAGATAGGATTGAACTACTTGTAGCCATATTTGGGTGTGCTTAATCTATTAATTGTTTTAGGGATAATTCAATTAGGAAGTCTTGTTAGTCTTAGGAAGAAGCTAATATAGAATTATTACCCGAAGCTAATTAACATAAACTCCCTCATATTTGTAAAATCGTGAAATATATTTGATCGTTACTTGAGTGTAATTCTCATTGCATCCATGCTTGTAGTCATTGATCATTTTACTTGTTTTCTGGGTTAGTTTATATTTTCGCAATTAGTTATAAATTTTTTCTCAAAACCTTTCTAGGTGTTTGTCTTAGCATAATAAGTGATAATTCACTTACACGCCTAATCGCCTTCATATTTTTCTCTGTGGGATTCTCCCGACTCATAGTTAGGTAAATTATATTGCATGTGATCATGTACATTTACTTTTTAGTAATGGATTTGGACGTCATCAAAATTGGCGCTGTTGTCGTGGAAAAATTTGGCGTATTTAGGTTGTTTGAGAAGTAAACGTATGTTATTTGGTCCAAACTTGTAAATACTTTGATGATTGTAATTGTTCATACTTTGATGACCCTTGTCCTTATTGTGGAGGGCCACACTCGTGGAAATTTTTTTTAAATTCTCCCGGGGGCGGATTGTGCGCACAATCTCAAACCCATGAGTGGAGTATTTGTGATAAGTGTGGTGGTCAAAATGGTCATTGGAATAATTGTGCTTATTTGTCCTTCCCTTACCCGAACCCCTTCTATGATGATTAAACTTTTTGTGATAACAAATATAGGGAAATGGAAGTGGAAAAAATTGAACATGGTCAAAATGGAGAGTTCAAGCTCATGATAGAATGCCTACTTGAAGGAGGAAACAAAGAGCAAAATGCCTTGGATGAGCTTTTGGAAAATAGTCTCCAAAATGATTTGGCGCTTGAAAGGTTACACTCACAAATGAGAGAAATGTTTGAAGCTTTAGAGGTCCAAAGAGCCTCGGAATTGAATGATAGCCAAGAACTTCCTTGGAGGTTGATGCCGAAAATATTTCTTTGGCACTTGATCTAAATCAAGAAGAACTCTCAAATGCTCAAAATGAGAGGATGATGTTCATGTTGGAGGTCATTCTTGAAAATGAGAAGAAGAAAAACTTTGCACTCGAGGAGCTGAAACAAGTACTTACTCAAAATGATGAGAATATCCACATCTTTGAAGATCAAATGAAAATATTGGTTGAGGCTCATTATGCCCACCAACTAGAGAGTGTGAAAAAAGTTCAAGAAAAGTCCAACTTCGAGGAAGAAAGTGGGCTTTATTTTGAGGAATCAAATTGAACATCTGCCAACCGACTCCATGCTTATTGATGATGCCAATAAAAATATAGAATTAGAGTCAATTGGTGTAATTGAAAATATGGTTGAAGTTGACTCTAGTTTGGGGTAAACCGAGGATGTCAAAATCCAGGAAAAATTATAATTTGGAGACTTGATACCACAGTCCAAGCATTTCTCAATATTGGAGTTGTGTGGTGATATGGGAATTGAACTACACGATTCAACGAGGGATTGCGAATAGTAAAGGCAAAGACCTTACATTTTACAATTTGAAGGCACAAGAAGGAAAAATGACATCCTCGCTTGAAAACCAAGAAATGCAAAATGAAGGAATTAATGATTGGTTTGATCATCTACTTGCCACCTCATATCGCTTGCTGTCACAAGATTGATTTCAAGTTAGGTTCCCAATTCATATAGTCCAAGTGGCGAGAAAAGTGGTAAAGTTGATTCACGTCGCGCCACGATTATAAATGCGGTGCTTCGTGGGAGGAAACCCATCATTTTTTCAAAAAATTTAGTCGTTTTTAAAATTTTCTTTTTTTTTAGAATAGATTAGCATATTATTTTTTACTAATGTGTCAAGTTTAGAATTTTGGAGTAGATTTGAGCAGGTTAGAGTTACCGGACAGCCCAAAACCAGTAGCTGCTGGAAGTTGCAGAAGCAATGATTCGTATTCGCGTTCGCGACTGTTAAAGAAATTATTACTCTTTGGCGTAGGCGATTGTGACCTCGCGAACGCGACTCATCAGGTAAGTTTAAAGTTCTAAAACACTTGAAACACTGGAAAAGAATGCTTAACTCCCTCTTGGCTCTAGAACAGTTCTTCCTACTCCTTGAACCCTAAAAACCAAATTCCCCATATTCTTCAAGTCCATTGCAATTCTCCCTTTCCATTTGAAAGGTAATTGGTTTTCTGTCTTGTCTCTTAAGATCAACCATGGTTGTTTTGTGCTTAGGGTTGAAAATATTCAGTCTTAAATGTCAACCATGTGTGTGAATTTATTGTTGCTTTCTAGGTGAGGCTAGTTGAGTGTGAGTGTGTGATTGTTACTGTAAAATTTTGGGCGAGATGTGTGCTAAAGTTGGCTGATAAACAAGCAAGAAAAGTGTTTGAAAAAGGGACTGAAAGAACAATAGGCTGGGCGATGAAGATGACCTTCGGGAACGCGATAGTCTGCTCGCGAACACGAAGGTCTATTTCTGGGAAAAAACTTTTTCTCTTCGCATGAAAAACCTGCAAGTCACCAAAATGGCAAAAAATAGTAGCTTTCCACAGCGCTGCCCGGGACTCTTTTTGCCTATTTCTTTGGCTTAAGTACTTCCTAATACATTGTTTTAAGTGTCTATATGAGATTTTAACATTGTTGGTCTATTTTGTTTTAGGTACTTTGGGAATAAAATGGATCCGGAATACAATGCAATTGAGCATGAACATGTCTCAGAAGTTGAACAAGAGGAACCCTTTGATCATGACAGATTTTTATATGCGGAATGTGAATGGAAATATGACGAACTCACGTCAAAACCCATCGTCAAGGAAAGAGCATAAACATGGAAAATGTTGAATCTAAAATGCCGGGCTTCTACACAAGATTGGTAGAAAGCAGGTAGATTTGTTTTGCCGCTCAACCAAATGATGCCAACTACACAGTAGTGTTGGAATTTTATGCAAATGCCTTGAGGACCGACTTCCAAGGAACCTTAGTGTAACGACCCGGTCTATGGTTACGTAGAACTTGCATTTTTATTGTTGTCATTGACTTGTCATGGATTGGTTATTCTATTATTGTTGTGTTAGAGTCGATAGGCTTGAAGTCGGAATGGTTAAATGAGAATTCAGTTACTTAGTCTTTAAAGATAGCCTTATAATGGAAAAAGTCAACTGAGATTTGACTTATTGGGAAACGACCTCAGAATACGGATTTTATGGCTCGGATAGCTTCGTTGGGTGATTTAGGACTTAGGAGTGTGCTCGGAATATTTTTGTGATGTCCGGTGTAGAATTAGGCTTGAATTGGCGAAAGTTAGTTTTTGGTGATTTTCGGTCGGCAGTGGAAAATAGGCTATCAGGGTCATAATGGAATTCCAGAAGTTGGAACAGGTTCGTAATGTCATTTTGGATGTGTCTGCAAAATTTCAGGTCAATCGGAGTTGTTTTGGATAGTTTCGGCATCATTGGTGGATTTTAGAAATTTCAAAGTTCTTAGGCTTGAATCCGATGTAAATCTGGTGTTTTGATGTTAGTTTTGGTGTTTTGAGAGTGAACCTAAGTTTGAATAATTAATTATGATGTGTTGGTAACTTTG
>ML417224.1:0-11558 GCA_005239525.1 Nicotiana knightiana | reverse complement strand
TTTTTGGTGATTTCCGGTCGGCAGTGGAAAATAGGCTATCAGGGTCGGAATGGAATTCCAGAAGTTGGAACAGGTTCGTAATGTCATTTTGGATGTGTCTGCAAAATTTCAGGTCAATCGGAGTTGTTTTGGATAGTTTCGGCATCATTGGTGGATTTTAGAAATTTCAAAGTTCTTAGGCTTGAATCCGATGTAAATCTGGTGTTTTGATGTTAGTTTTGGTGTTTTGAGAGTGAACCTAAGTTTGAATAATTAATTATGATGTGTTGGTAACTTTGGTTGGGGTCTCGAGGGGCCCGGGATGGATCGGTTGGTTAACGGGCATTTTTAGACTTAGAGAATTGCTGGTTTTCTGGTTTTTGTGCAGCAGGGATATGTGAATTGCGATTGAATGGCAAGGGCTGAGATCGCGTAGAACACTCTGACGGCCAGGAAAAATTGTGCATCGCGATAGTGTGAATCGGGTTGCGATCGCATAGGTTTGGAAGAAGGTGAAGTGTGATCGCGTGGGCTAGGTCGCGATCGCGTAGGGTCATGACAGGCGCGTGGGAGGTGAGGTCAATTGGTCTTCGCGATCGCGTGCATTTGGTTGCGATCGAGTGAGGTTGAGCTGCTGTGAACCGCGATCGCGTGGCTTTTTCCGTGATCGCAGTAAAGAAATCACTGTGCAGTATATAATTAAACCCTCCGCGACTTAAACCCTTTTTACTCCATTTTTGTACGGACAGAGAGCTTTGGGGGCGATTTTTGAAGAGGGAAATCATTGTTCTTCATAGAGGTAAGTATTTTGGACCTTAAAATCATTTATGGATAATGATAGAGCATAATATCAGTGTTAAATTCACAAAAATCAGAAGAAAAAGGTGGGTTTAGGGCTTGAGATTTTGAGACCTTTAGGGATTGATTTGAGGGGTCAAACGAACTCCGATTTTAGTGTTCTTTATATGTACGGACTCGTGTGATGATGAAGAACAGTTTGGTATAAAAATTTCTGAGTTTCGGAATGTGGGCTCGGGGGTCGGGTTTTGACCAAATTCGTGTTTTGGACTAAATTTGATATTTTTCGATTAGAATTTATTCCTTAAGCATAAATTGATGATAAAAATATGAACTTGGTGGATTGGAGCACTCAGAGGCCGGATTTATAGGCAAAGCCACTGCGGAATAGTATTTTAGCCGGTTTTGAGGTAAGTAACATTTTCAAACTTGGTTCTGAGGGTTCGAAACCCCAAACTATTTGATAATTGATGTTCATTAAGGTGACGCACTTGCCAAGTGACGGGCATGCGGGCATTTACCGAATATTTGTAGCCTGGATCATCCCATGGCAATGTCTAATGGTTATCTCAGGTTGATATTTGTACTGTGAAGGTGGTATTTACCTTGAACGAAATAGAAATCATCCTAAGTATAAATGTTAAGGCTTCACGCCGATGTGTTTAGACTGGAATGGTCGATTATTGCTGTCTCTATTTGTGATTATTTCTTTCATGTACTCAGTCTTTTTATGGTATATGCTTCATGCCTCAGTCTCGTAAGTTGCTAGTTTATTCCATATTATCATTGGTTTGAGCTGATTTTCATATGCTAGAGCATTGTAAGTGAGACTGGAAGGTACTGACTGAGTGAGGCTTGGAGCTTGGTTTTGAGACAGTTATGAGGTCGGACTGCACACCGCAGCGATCCTGGAATCATGCCTTCGTTGTCTTGATATAGCGCTTGGGCTGAAAGGAGCCCCTCCGGAGTCTATACACCCCCCAGTGAGCGCACAAATATTGAGGGATGGATTTCCCTGGACATGGATTTCTCTGAGCATTATGTTCCGGAGATAGATTTTATCCATGGTTATTATGTTCCGGAGATGGATTTTCTCCGTGGGGTCTTGGATCGGCCTTTTTCCTCAGTACTTGGTGATTGTGTCACTTGTGTTTATGTAATATTCAGGATGGACTTCCCTGGGACTGAAGGCCGTATTCTAGTACTGAGTGGACCACCTTATGAGAGCTTGATTAATGAGTACACATCATTCTTGATTCTATATGATTCATGCTAGTATGCAGAGTTACAGACATATATTGATGCATCGGGTTTATTTCCTAATATATTACTGTCATGTCCAAGTCATATACTGTTGTTGAATGATCGGAGGTTTAGTTCGTCACTACCTCTCAGCCCGTAGTTTGGTTTCGTTACTACTGAGTTAGTGTACTCACGTTACCCCCTACACCTTGTGTGTAGATCCAGGTACAACAGAATTCAGTTCGGGTCAGTGAGTAGAAACAGTTCATCAGAGTTGATGAGGTAGCAGATGGCGACTGTGATCTCGTCTTCTCTTTCCTTTCTACCTATCGTATTTATTTTTCATACTATGTTAGTCATTTCTTTTGGTTGTATTAAGTACTAGCAGCTCATGACTGTGTGACACTGGACCCGAGGTTAGTAGGATTTGGTCTTTTGAATTTCATAAACTGGTTTCCCAAAAAATATTGAATTTATTATTATTATTATTATTATTATTATTATTGATTTCAGACTTGTTAAAAAGGGAATTATATTAGGAATTGTATTTAGTTAGATAAAATGGGTGGCTTTCCTGGTTCCACGACATGCGCCATCACGACTCCGAAAATGGGTCGTGACACTTAGTTACTACTGTGCTGGTTGTGCAAGTTAGCTTCAGCCGTGAGATAATCAATGAAATTTATGGCCTTCCCAATGTCGATATGAGGTTTACAGAGACAGAAAAAGCAGGAGGAAACAAATCATTGGTGGACAAATTGTATGATGGGGTGACACCGAAGTGGTTGATAGTGAACAAGGGAGTTGATTTTCATGACTTCACTGCTGAGGCAAAGACGTGTCTCTCCATTATCTGTGCAAAGATCTTGCCTTCTACAAATGACACTGATGTGACACCAGAGAGGGCACTGATAATTGATGTTATCATGGATGGACTGCCCGTGAACGTGGGGGAGCACACTGTTAGAGAAATCGAGGAAGCCACCCACGGGAGGTCCAAGAGCATATTCTTCCCATCATTGATCACTCGGCTATGCTATGATGATGGAGTGTTAAAACGCCCAAATGATGATGAGAAATATACAGGAAAGCCGATGATCCACCCATTGCTGAAAAGGGGACCCACTGACAAGCAGAAAAAGAGGAGGATTGATGTTTCATCCTCTTCATTTGGGAAATTCTTTGAGGCCACCACTGATCCCGCCTGATCCTTTACACCTGCACCAGAGTCACTTGACCTCATGGGAGCACTCCAATCCGGCCTCACACTATGCGTCACCTACCAATCAGATACATGAGTAGATGCACACATTAGGCAGCTTATAGTTGGCCTTCCTACTGGCCCACCTGGGGCTCACACATCTACTGGCACTCCTGCCCCACCATTTCTAGATAACGTGGTCAAAGAGCAAAAATTAATAACGGGCAATTTGGAGGCCATGACCAATAAATTGGAAAATATGAGCCGCCGGTAAGAGAAGATTGAGAAGCGGCAGAGAAAGTTCATGGAGCACGAAAAAGAAATAGAGCAAATTCCTGAACAAAATGATGGATAAGATGAAGTAGTTTTGTAGTTCAAATGACTCTCATGATGATGATGAGGAGCTCGAATTTCCTTTCACCTCCAGCTCCGACTGAGGCTGATTCAGGGAGCCCCTCCAGCTATTATACTTTTTATTTTGATATTGTACAGTGAGGACACTGCAATGATTTTAGTTGGGGATGTCACGCTTTATTTCTATGTTTATGCTTGACTTATCCCTTTTCCAGGCTTATAAGTTTGTATGGATATTGTGTGCCCTTGTCAGGCTTGTGTTGTGATTAATATAGTGGTGGATTAGTCACTTTTGTTATTTTATTTTCTTTAGTAGTTTTTAGTTAATTTATTTTTATTCCTTTAGTAGTTTTTAGTTTATATTATTTTTATCTCTTTAGTAATATACTTTTCAATAGATATACTTGGATTTTCTTTATGATACGGTTCTTTCCCGAGGAATATTTCTATGTTGAACCGCGTGACTTTTCTCTATGATGGATGGCGTGACAACTTTCTTAAGAGATTAGTCTTCTTTAGTTTTTTTTCAGGTAAATTTTGTTTAGTTAGTTTAGTATCTAGTAGTGAATAAATTGGTTATTGGGTGTGATCTTTTGTCCATAAACCAATGTGTGGCTTATTTGGTACCAATATGATTTAAACTTTGGCATATGAAGTTTTGATCTTTAAAATGAAACATGATTGAAGTTATAATCCTTGTTTTGACTTTTAGGTTCTATTTTTGGCTCTTTGATTTATTAAATAGTCTTTTAGGCTATGAATGATTTTTTATGGGTTCGTTGGTTTTAATTGGATTTTGGATTCATATGTCACTCGAGTTTGCATGTGCCACGTGTTGTGAGATTTGTTATGAGTTATTTTTCATTATTTGTAGTCTAGAACTTGCCCGGAATGTGCTTCAAGGCAAAATCCTAGAATAACTTGGTTTGAAAAATGATGTTAGGCCTTCCTTGGATCGTTATCGTGCCTTAAATTTTCTACCCTTGCATATTTTCCCTAATCAACTCCTTTTGAGCCTTTAAACTTTTATTTGGCAACCAGGTTACAAGTTTTAACACTTTGTTCTTTATTGATATATCTTTTGGTATCCTACCTCCCCAATTACTTTGAATGTGTAAACATATGCTAAAAGCCCAAGTTTGGGGGTGAGGGTTGGAAAAGTCGTGATGTGAAAGTTGCTTAAAAGGTGAAAGGTAATATATATATTGGAACCTTCCTTGTGTTTTTAAAAAAAAAAAATAATGAGTAAGAAAGAAAAAAAGGAAGGAATAATAAGGAGTTGCGAATAAAGGGAATATAAGGTGTGGAATGAAACGTGAAGAAATGATGGAAAAAGTTTTTGAAGGAAGTGTGCTTTAATTGTTGCAAATTATAGTGTTTAGCACCTGAATTGAAATAAAATTTGTGAGATTGTTGGCGATTCATATGCTTCGGATTAATTGTTGATACCAACCGAAGTCACTAGATTGTGTTTAATTTGATCCTTTTTGACTTGAAATATTGTTTGGTATGCCACTAAGCTTAATTGATGATTTTATAGAAGGATGTCCTTAGTTGTTGAATTTCTTGAGGACAAGCAATAGTTTAAATTTGAGGGTTTGATAAGTTGGTATTTTGCCAACTTATCTCGTCGTTAATCTTATATTTTTGTTATGTTTGATTGGTTAAATCGTGTGTTTAATGTTATTTACATCCATTTTACAGGTTTTATATAATTTAGAAGTGATGCTGAAGAAACAAAGTGAAAACAAGTCAAATAAGAGCTAAAATGAACACAGGAACACAACCTAGTAAATTACCCTTCGCGAACGCGAAGGTGTAAACGTGGACGTGGAGCTGCAGGAAACAAACCTACGCGAAGTAATGTACGCGAACGCGAAGCTAGAGGAAACAAACCTTCGTGAACATGAAAGATGATCGCGCACGTGAAGATGAATGAAACAAATCTTTGCGAAGGCGAAGGGATAATCGCGAATGCGAAGAAGAAATGGGCGGAAGAAAATTAGGCAGTTATGGAATTTCACGTTTTTGACCCCAAACCATTTAATACACGACTCAACTTAATCTTTGCCATCTTCGACCAATATTTGGCATCTTTGGCATAATTTTCAATCTTCTTGACTAGAGAACACAAGTTTTGGAGGTAGGGTTTTTGTACAGACACTTGGGTCTTGAAGATTTGGAGCTTTTGGTTGAAAATTTCTTACCCATTTATATTCATTTCTTCATTTCCTTATTTTGTATTGAAAAACTAAGTGTGTAGTTTTTTTTTCAAAACTTGAATCTTGTTTATGAGAATATTCATATTTAAAGTGTGGATTAAATATCTTGGTGTACTTATGTATTGAATGATTTTTATTTATATTGAAGTGAGCTATTATTTCATAAATTATTGTTCTTTCTTAATGTTTCCAAAGAGATTAGCTAACCCTCGGACTTGCCGATTTACTTTGAATTAATTTTGGGAAAGATAATTTGGGGTTAAGAAAGATTAATTAACAAGAACTTGAGGCATTAACCCTCACTTTATAGATTCTACCAAGGGATAGGATTGAACTGCTTGTGGCCATATTCGGGTGTGCTTAATCTCTTAATTATTTTAGGGATAATTCAATTAGGAAGTCTTGTTAGTCTTCGGAAGCTAATATAGAATTATTACCCGAGGCTAATTAACATAAACTCGCTCATATTTGTAAAATCATGAAATACATTGGATCGTTACTTGAGTGTAATTCCCATCGCATCCATGCTCGTAGTCATTGATCAGTTTACTTGCTTTCTAGGTTAGTTATATTTTCGCAATTAGTTATAAATATTTTCTCAAAACCTTTCTAAGTGTTTGACTTAGCATAATAAGTGGTAATTCTCTTACACACCTAATCGCCTTCATACTGTTCTCTGTGGGATTCGACCCCGACTCATAGTTAAGTAAATTATATTGCATGCGACCGTATCCATTTATTTTTTAGTAGTGGATTTGGACGTCACCAATGACGCACATAATTCAAAGTCCCGGAAAATATTTTCAATCAAATTACAAAGATCTTTGTATGGTCTAAAGCAATCAGGAAGAATGTGGTATAACCGCCTTAGTGAGTATTTAGTAAAGGAAGGTTATATAAATAATGGTATTTGCCCATGTATTTTTATAAAGAAAACAACATCGGAATTTGTTGTACTTGCCGTAAATGTTGATGATATAAATCTTATTGGAGCTCCTATAGAACTCCAAAAGGCAATTGATTATTTAAAGAAGGAATTCGAGATGAAAGATCATGGAAAGACAAAATTATGTCTCGGTTTGGAAATTAAACATTTAGCAAACAAGATTTGTGTTCATCAATCTGCCTACATAGAAAAGGTATTGAAATGGTTTTACATAGGTGAAGCACATCCATTAAGTACTCTGATGGTGGTTCGATCACTTGAAGTGAATAAGGATCCGTTCCGACCTCAAGAAAAGAATGAAGAGCTACTAGGTCCTGAAGTACCATATCTTAGTGCAATTGGTGCACTAATCTATCTTGCTAATACTACAAGACCTGACATAGCTTTTTCAGTAAATTTTAGCAAGATATAGCTTTGCTCCTACAAGGAGATATTGGAATAGAATCAAACGCATATTTCGGTATCTAAAAGGGAATATCGATATGGGCTTATTTTATGAAAATAATTGTAGTCCCGATCTTGTTGGTTATGACGATGCTGGGTATTTATCTGACCCACACAAGGATCGATCTCAAACGGGCTATGTGTTTACATGTGGAGGCACTGTCATATCTCGACGATCGACTAAGCAATCAATCGTGACTATTTCATCTAATCATGCTGAGATAATTGCTATTCATGAAGTTTGTGGGTTCGAGATTCTAATTTATTTATGTTATTGGGTTCTAAATTAACAATTTATACATATTCAATGATGGTTTAAGACAAATACATGGTTTGAACCAAAGTTACTAGGTTCGGCCGAACCCGTAAGCTCTATGCTAGCTCCGCTACCGCATGAGATTGTCACCTTACCGAATAAATCTTCTAGCCTATGCGCTTTGCAAGTGGAAAAATCAAAGAAGATACTAATTATAACTGATTTTCTGAATAATTCTTTGACAAAAAAAGGGCAAACAGAAACAACGGTAGATTATCTTAAACAAGTTTTTCGATACTCACAAATACTGTTTTTCCTCTTTTATAAAATTAGAGTTTGGTTGAAGGTTTAGGGGGATTTTTCAATGGTTAAGAAGAATACAAATCTGAAGTAATGTCTTCTTCCTTTTGGAAGTATTATGATTCATTAGCCGGAAAAGAAAATAATACTATTTGTAACATAATATTCTTCTTACATTGAAAAAGGTGTTTGAAAGAATCATTTATGTTCGGGAAATCTGCAAGAAAACATGGAAGCTGTTGTTGTAATGAAGTTGAATTTCAAACTTTTTAAGTATCTTTTTAATAGAGAACATGTATTGATAGCTAGCTGTATACAGTATATTCTTTCATTTATTTGTTTGTCTATTATTAATTTATTTTCCAGATACCTTCTTCTTGCCTACTAGAGAGTAGTATAGCTACTTAAATTATGCAGAGCATGTCGATTCTTCTTTAGTCCATGCATTTGACAAATGGCAGAGTACGCTTTCTTCACAATTACTCAATGCAAGCTTTTAATGAGTAGCGGAAATAGATTTGTTGGATTTTCAATCTAGAGTCGTGCTGCGCGCCTAAAGATATTCTTTTATATTTGTTACAGTGTCTTCCTAAATTACTAAAGAACTTGGTTCTTGTCTTACTCCTTTCGCGTAAACGAAATAAACAGTAAAAGCATAACAACAATTTTTATGTAGAAAATCACTCAGCTCAAGGTGCAAAAATCACGACCACCACGTGGGATTTTAACTTCAACTTCACTAAAACAAATGAGTCAAATATACTTGTTTACCCTAAAAAAGGATAACAATTAAATTTATACGTGGATATAACTTGGCACAGATTTAGAAATATATTAATATTGAAATTGACTATAAAAATAAAAAAAAAATAAAAAAAAACAAATGCAAACCAAACGAATCGAATAGCCTTGACCCTCGAGTTTGATCACCCTTGGATCGAGTGAAGTTTCAACCGATATAAGAACAGAGTAACAAGATTTTGAAAGCTAGAAAAAGATAATGTATTGCTTTGTATTGCGTAAATATGATGTGTTTTACAAATGATTAGACCTCCTTTATATAGTAGGGAAATCATACTCTTAGTATAGTTCTAAATGAAGTAAGAAATCTCATGATTGGCTAATTAATCAGCCTATCCTTGATACATGCCGAAATCTTCGCCGTGATCTGCACTCGATCGCGGAGATTTCGTCTTTCTGTTATCCGGCTCAGCAAATTTTCCTCGATCTCGGTTTTGTTCGGTCCCGGGGGCTCGAGCTTTGACGGTGTGATCTCGGCCTCGATTCAGTATGGGTTCAAGGTTGAACCTTAATCTATCACATTCTAGTCTCGATCAGTTCCCGCAAGGGGTGGGCCCGATTTTACCGTATACATATAGTCCCCTCATTTCTCGGAGAGAGGGTGACGAAAAATGATATGAACTTCCAAATCCCGCCTCGATGGGCCATGATGTAAGTGACGAACTCGACTATGACATAAGAGACAGATGGATACTGAAATGTCCCATCGGTCCATTTACCAATGCATTAAATGCCTGTTAGTCGCTGGTCTGCCACTACCGATTCTGAACCGTCACCAGCAAGCTATAAGTACCCTAGCTTTTCCTCATTCAAACTTTTACGTTCAAAGCTCTTCCTATTCTTTTTCTTCAAAAATCCCTTTACTTCACAACTCTTTTACCAAATTTCTTGAACTTTCATCAAACCACATACCATCTTAATTCTCTTTTCTCCTGTTCTTCATGGAGAAAACATCTAACCTTACCGCAAAAGGAGGTCGCTTCTTCATCACGACCCGCCAGTTGCGGGGCTGCGGCGGAACCTCATCTTGAGGAATTTATTCCGGCAGGGTGCCTTACTGTTATTGATTTTAAGGTATAAAAACCCTCCTCCGTACCGGGCCGATGTGAGCGATTTCGAGGTACATATGCACAATCATCAATGACCGCCTCACCAAGGTTAAAGAGGACTGAAACTGGGTCAACAAGCATGTGGTGCTTCCTTCGCTCGAGGAATCAATCACTACCCACGTGAAGGGTTTTCTAAGTGTTTACACTAACTCCTTCACCTTGGGTCCCTTAGACTCTATCATCATTGACTTTTACAAGAGGTGTGATGTGACTCTCGGCCAGATCCATCCCTCCTTCTACAGAATAGTGATTCTCCTCCGATTTTTTGTAAGCAAAATTGAGGGATGTCCCTTTACCCTCGACCACCTTATGCGCTTCTACAATCCCTGATTCTATCGAGGGGGCTAATAAAGCTTGCTTTTCGGGGCAGTAGGGCCCCGTTCTCCAGCATAGACGAATCTCGGGACCGAGGTTAGATGGGCCGATTTGTTCGAGTAAAGACTTCGGACTTGATCCCTGCTGGATAAATGCCATTTTCCGAGAAATGGAACATGCAACGTAAGTAGTACTTCGCTTTTAATCTCGTTGTTTTCCCACTCATCTTTTTCTTCATTGATGTTTTTTGTTGTCACAACTGTGGCTCAGATGCCAGACCCAATTCCGGAACTTAAGGAATGGGTCGAGGGCCTTGTGTCACAGAGGTCGTACTCTAAGCGGGCTTGGATGGAACTATTGAAGGATCGACGGGAGGCTCGCAATCATGGTAAGAACTTTTCCCTAATACATCTTATATCATTTCTTTTTAGCATCAGCCTCTGATTTATTATGCTTTTGTTTAGCAGGCTTATGAAAGGACGTCGAGATGAGTCCTCCATCAACCAATGATGATACATACATTGATCCCCCCTGCTTTGAAATAGGTCAAAGAGAAGGGGAAAAGAAAATCCCATATTACCTCCGACTTTGAGAAGAAGAGACTGAGGAAGCGGTTGGTGCCCAAGCCCAAAAAAGCTGGGGCCCGAGAACTCTCATCAGACTCACTCAATCGGTTGAGGGAGGAGTCCAAGGAAGAGGAAGAAAAATATGAGCTGGTGGCCCGAGTAAGATGTGACTCCGAGACTCCTCAAGTCATGGAGGCCGTAGAAGAGGCAGTGGCTGAAGTCCCCGAGAGGGTCGAGAAAGAGACTGGGGGTGACGCTTCCCGAGCTACGGAAGATGTCCCGAGGGACGATCTCAGAGTGATCGACATTTTTGGATCCGCTCACATTTTGGACGCGATGATTCGTGAGGCCGACATGATAGAAAGTCATTCTTACGAGGGGCTTCACGGGGTGACTGACATCCACGGCTTCATAGACGAATTTGAGTCTACCGCTTCGAAAGATGTCGCCGGACTTGGTGACTTGCCGGTGCCAAGTAATGTACCATCATCGGGTGCTACTGGGTCTCCATCGAGCCCAAAACTGGTAGATCAATTTTCGGCCCCAACTGCTAATCCCGACCACAGGTGGTCGATAACCTTTTCTATACCTGAGGATGCCCAGGTCTTCTCTACCCTCGTGGGGGTTTGCAAGCTACCTTAAATGCTTGATGACTGCGGAATACCAGGCCGTGATGAATGCGGTGGAGGCGCCTTGCCTATTTAACGAGGCCCAACATGCTTTGAACCGGGCCAACACCAAAGCCGATGCTAAAGTGGCCCAATTCAAGGTTGATGTCGAGGCCATCCAATCGAAGGCAAAGATAATGGTGGATCATGCAAAATGGCAAGCTCGAAAGGAAACCCTCGAGGGAGTTCATGCTCAAGGCTTCGATATTATTTCCGAAATCGAGAATGTCAAAGTAGAGGAAGCCAGGGCCCGGAAGCTGGCCTTTCCTGAGGAAGACTCCGAGAGCTTAAGAGATCTCTTGACCGCATCTGCGTTGACAGATATGTCTGTCACCTTTCCTTCTATATCTGCCAAGT
>ML417220.1:16576-33977 GCA_005239525.1 Nicotiana knightiana | reverse complement strand
CAGAGTTGAGGGTGAGGACCATGTGATAATTGCGATTCGATATATTTAGACCAGGCTGAGTACCGCGATGGAATTTTTATCAGGATGGAATCCTTGTGATTTGTTCATATGCTTCGCTTCTTGCTTGTTATATTGCTTTTGGTAAGTCAAAATTGACAGAGAATTATGCCTATGAGCTTGTTTGATAGCTCCTTTAAATGTTTCTATATTCATATTCAGTCATTCTCGTTATTTGCTTCATTAGTTTTAGCTTGCGGGATGTGTACCTGGTGGTGTTAGTTGTGGCTCGGTGATTCGGGTGTATAATGATGAGGTTTTCGTGTTTATTACATCATTATCGGTATTATGGGATTTGGAAACAGTGTTCTTCCATAAGTGGGACTAATGTTGAGTTGATTTCGGGCAGTTATCGTGATCAAAAGTGCTATTGAGCATATGTGTGATGTGCTTTATTGTGTGTCCGTGATTCAGCGGGTTGAGGCTAATGCCAGATATGGATTTAGAATCGGGTCTTTTGGAAATGAGTAGAAGGTGACGAATTGAGGTATGAGGCTTATCGATGGTGATGAGAAGGCTATATTGCAGTTGTGATGGTGTCATCAGGCTTATGTAGGTTGGAGTGACACGGGAACACCCGCTGGTGTGTGTTGGAAGTGTGCAATCAGTGATTGGATGAGTTCAATATGAATCTTGGCACGCTCGAGGACTAACATTTGTTTAAGAGGGGGAGGATGTGATGACCCAAAAGGTCATCCCGTATTTGTTTCTAGCTAATTCTATGTTACGAGGTCGTGAAAAGATCCTTCTATCTCACCTCGATTTTTTTGTGCATCTCGGGCGTGTAGCCGGGAAAGCTTTATGTGAAAAACTGATAAAAATAATAATTTTGTATTAGAAATTTGAATAAAGTTGACTTCGTTCAATGTTTTTGGTAAACGAACCCGGACCCGTGATTTGACGGTCCCGGAGGGTCCGTAGGAAAATATGAAACTTGGGCGTATGCCCGGAATCGAATTCCGAGGTTCCAAGTCCGAGAAATGAAATTTTAAAGAAAATTGTTTTCTTAAAAATATAAAGGTTTTGAAAATGAAATGCTATGTGAAAACTGTTGTATCGGGCCCGTATCTTGGTTTCGGAGCCTGGAACAGGTTCAATATGTTTTATCTGTGCAATTTGGACATAAACGGGCTTCGTTTGGCGTGACTCAGATCAAAAATGGAAAAATTAAATTTTAAGAAGTTTTAAGAAATTTCTTTGATTTTGGGGTTTAATTCATTTTTTTTATGTTATTTTGGTTGTATAATTACTCGAATGAGTCCGTAGGATATTTATGAGGTTGTGTGTGCATTTGGCTTTGAGCCCCGAGGGCTCGGGTGAGTTTCGGTTAGGTGTGAGAGTGCAAAAATTGTGAAAAATCTGGTGTTGAATGCATTTTCTGGTGTCCAGGTAATTTACCCTATGCGAACGCACTCAAGGGAATGCGAACGCACAGGGTTATAGAGGTTTGGGGGGTCTGGGTAGAATGTACTCTGTGCGAACGCACCATTTCAGTGCGAATGCGGAGGTTTATTTGGTAGGTGCGAACGCATAGGTAGAGTCGCGAACGCACAGCATTAGCGTGGGCCTGAGGGCTGGGTATAAAATACCCTGTGCGAACGCGGCCACACAACCGCGAGCGCACAGATCTGTGTAGTAAGCCTTCGCGAACGCGATCTGGGGCCCGCGAACGCAGAGAGTAATCTCGCTCAGCTATTTTTAAATGCCCAAAACAGAACCATTACGGGATTTTTACCAAAATTCATAAACCCTCTTCTTCTCCAAACCCCATAGGCGATTTTTGAAGAGCTCTTCCACCATAGCCTCGTAGGTAAGTGATTCTAACATTGTTTTCTTCCATTATTCATCAACATCTATTACATTCTAGGCCTAAAAACATGAAATCAAAGGTAGAAATTGGGACTTTTGGGTAGATTTAGGGCATTTTGAATATTTGGAAATTTTACCTTGTTTTGGGGTCGGATTTCAAAACAAATTATATATTCGGGCTCGTGGGTGAATGGATGATCGGGTTTTGGTCCGAACCTCGTGTTTCGACAAAGCGGGCCTAGGGTCGATTTTTGGAAATTTTAGAAGAATGTTGGGAAATCAATTTTAGGCATTTAAATTGAATTGTTTATCATTTATTGATGTTATTGAGTCGATCATGTCTTGATACGATTAATTTGGAGTCAGGTTCGAAAGGAAAAGCGGTGCTAGAGGCTTGATTTGGATTCTTGGAGTCGAGGTAAGTATCTTGCCTAACCTTGTGTGGGGAAACTACCCCTTACGATTGAGTCTTCTATGTTGATTGTAGTCTGCGCACGCGAGGTGACGAGTGCGTACTCGGACTTATTTGCAAATAGATTGCCCTTTAGGGATTTTTAGGTCTTTATGTTCCCCGCATATGAATTGAAATTGTTATATTTGAATTCTTAATTTCTAGTTTCATCTCTTCCTGCTCAAATTAGAAGTACTTGCCTAGCATTCCTTGTTTCTTATATGATCATAATTGACTAAAATGAAGATTTTCTTTTTCCTACCGTTTTACTATATCTTTCTCCATACGCTGCCTATGTGACTAAAACTAGTATAATCTCGCCCTATAAATGTCTAACAAGTAACTGGAATATCTATACGTTGGTCAAGCATGCCCATGAGTCGTACATTATGATTTAAATGATTTTCCTCTTGAGTACTACTTAGGTTTAATTGCTTACCGCCCATGTTGATGGTATTCTTCGATGCTGCCTATTTACTGAGCATTTGTGTAACTGAGTTTATTCGGTGAAGCTAATTGTCTAAGTGAGATTGGTTATAGCTGATTCCCTTGCCGAGATGTTTTTGTTTCTTGGTTGTGAACTTGAATATATAGAATCGTTTCTATATTTGTCTTGTTTTTCCCCTCGTTATGTTGTTTCTCTTTGTGCTTGGCATTTCTTTCAGTAGCTACCTCTTATGAGTGAGTTTTTACAATTTTTGCACCGAGTGTGGCAATATATGGTGTTTCTGTCGTATTCTGGTTGTTTTCCTCAGTGGTTGCATTCCATATTTAAATTGGGACTACTGACAGAGATCTGGGAGCTTTCCCCTGTACTGCATCGCATATTTAAATTGGGACTACGGACATAGATCCGGGAGATTTCCCTCTGTACTGCATCGCATATTTAAATTTGGACTGCGGACAGAGATCCAGGAGCTTTCCCCCTGTACTGCATCGCATATTTTAATTTGGACTACAGACGAGATTCCGGGAGATTTCCCCCTTCTACTGCATTGCATGACAAATTCTGAGTTGCAAACTGAGTTCTAGTGGTTTTATAATTGAGTATAGCTGAAAAGCAATTATCTCCAGGAAAAAAGTTATGTCTGAAGGACTTCTATTTCGAAAGTATATCTGAAAGGTATTTGTCTTGCACAAAAATGATATTTGAAAGAGCAGTATTTGGGAAAGTATATTTTCAATACCACGTATTTTGCTGATATTTAAAAGAGCAGAATTTGGGAAGGTACATTTTGAACATCACGTATTTTGATGATATTTAAACGAGCAGTATTTGGGAAAGTACATTTGAGCACCACGTATTTTGAAGAGACTATTTTTAAAGATTTCTCTTTATAAATATATATTCAGAGAAAGTATGTTTGTAAGAAGAAATTTCTCTATTCCGAAATGATTATATCTTTAAAGATTTCAAAATAAACTCACGATTTAAAGGTTTTCACTCGAAGGTTTGACCAGTTTTATTAAGTTTATTGGCTAAGGCCTGACGTGAATAAATAGATGCAGTGCTGAGTTGCTAGTGCTTTTATTGGGTTGTAATTTCTGCCATTTGGAAGGTTTCATTGAAAGGTTTTTGTTAAAGAAATAAACTTAATTTATCCAAATCCGCTCGAAAAGTCAATAAAGTCAATCCTCTGGCCCACATGCCCGAATTCCAAAAATTATTGATAAAAATATTACCCATAACTCATATGGTCTATATCCAACAATTTATCCAATTTCGTCCATGAATCGACCCTCAAATCAAGGATTTAGCATTTTTCAACTTTGCAGCTCAAAATCCCAATTTCTACAATCCAAACACGGATAAAAATAGAAACCAACAGAAATAATAATGGAGATGTTAATACCAAAATTTGCCCTCACATTTTTCTGAATAGTATATATATCTTTTCAAAATGTCATTTGCATCATTACTTAATTTACAAGATTTATACAAGCCTTTTTTATAATTTTTCATAATTTTACACCTTTTTTTGCATTAAAATTACATTAATATTTGCTAATTATTCCCTTAAATAATTTTCAATAAATCAATCGTCTTGATTTGTTATTTTACAACGACAGACATGTTTTAAAATATTTTTATATCATTTTCATATATTTATATCTATATTTTAGTTATTTATGTAATTTTTGTAATAATAGCCTATGTTCATACATAAGTACTCTTTTATTACATCATTTGTGTCAAAATAGCATATTATATTTTCATAATGCTAAATTATTATTTTTAATCATTTTAGTGCACAAATAATATTTTTATTTATTGAATAACTATTTTATAAAATTATTTTGGATGAATTTCGTGTATTTAAATAAAAACCCAATTTTAAAAAGTTCAATTTCCAGACCAAAATTGGCCCAATAACCTCAGCAGCTCAACCCAAACGACCCATTACCTTATGACCTGCCCAGTTCCTGTTCAATCCTGGCTGTTGATCTCAAATGATCAACGACCCATAATAAATCCCTACCTCCCCTTATATCCCATAAACCCAAACCCCAGAGACATATCCCCACCCCGCCGCCTCTGTATTCTCTCATCTCTCTCCCTCCTTCAGAAAACCTAGCCTCCTCCCCAATCTTCTCCAAATTCGAGCAAATCATAGATTCCTTATGTGATTTATTTGCCATTTACGCGTTACCTCGTTGTTACTTGCAATACTATGGTGTTACTTAGTACTTGCCTAAACTTGGCAAGTACCATCTCTCAAATTCGGTCTCGTTCAACTTCAATCATTAAGATATGGACAATATCTCGTCCATATATACGGAAGATCGGTTGATTTCTCACATCAGTAGATTGATTTTAAAACATTGAACCCTAATTAGGGTTTTAATCACGATTTATTTCCATTATTGGTTGCCTTATTGATTGCATGTATAGAATTTTCTCCATACCTTGTTTTGGATACCACTATAACTATATGGAACCCCCCACCCCCACCCCCACTTTGAATGGATCATTTAGTGCTAAGTCTTGTGTCGGATTGACTGTTCTTTGTGTACTAGCCACAACAATATAAAACATTGCTTGAAGGTTTACTCTAAACATGTTTTCCTTGTTGTCCTGATCCCTATCATTATTTAGGATTTTAAGATAAACATTCCATTTTCCCTCAACTATGATCTCGTTCCCTTGCTAATATGCCTCCTAGTATGTCTTAATTCTCTTTTCCTTCTGTGATTATTGGGCCTGTCATACTATGTGTTTCAATGTTTACTTGCCTTCTGATGAGAATTAAAATATTTTTCTTATGATGCTAAGATGTATACTTATCCTAAATTAGACTTCTTAGGTCTCAACCTGTTAGTTTTAAGTTATGTCAAACTTTGCAAACCTGTTCCACCCCCTAACTTCCCCAATATGTCTTTGTTATGCGCTACTTTGCTAAATGTTGAAGTTCTACTGAACAAAGTCTTGTGATCTTCTTGATTAGTTGTTTTGTATCATCAACTTGTCTATGTATATTTTAAGTATAGATGTATCACCTAACTTATGTCCCTCTATCACTATCCACTCTCCTTACTTTCTACTCATGCTATTCCGAATTCCTCATTCTTAGCCAGCTGAAAGCCAAGGCTACCTAGGTTCTATCATTGGCCTCCCTAGTGTGAGCACTTCTCGGGGTCCAATTGAGGCTCTTGTGAACTTTGCCACACTAGGGCTTGGTCCTTAGTGACTCCCTCAATCTCAACAATGTTCCTATTCACTCTACTTTCCCCTGTTATGTGTTGTGTACCTGAATTGGTTGTTTCAAGTGATGCAACACTTGGTCCTGTGGTTGAGTAAATTGGTTTTGAACTCCTCTATGGATCTCTGAGTCGTGTATTGAATGTGGCTCTTTGTTGAAGGGCTGAGTACATTTTGCAAGAGTTATTGAAGGCCCAAGCAACGGTGGGTATTTATTTCATTTTTTGGGCTTGTTGTAGGCCTATTATTACTGTTACGTAATATTCATACTTTTACTTATTATTATTCCTGTAATAACCTTTGTATAAACAATTGGGGTGTTAGTATATAGGGAATGGGTAGAGTTTAATATCAATATGCAATGGGTAGATAACATGCATATAGGACATAATGATGTGTTTGCTATATGTGTTGGTCGATTATATGAGCACTATAGAGATCATGACATTAGGAGAAGTACACACACACTACTTTCTTACCATTAATCATGCGTTCAAATACTGTGTCAACTGCTACGTGTTTATAGATAGCATGCTTATAGGATCTAAACACTCCTTCAATCTGCATGACTACTTTCAAATACTTTAGAAAACTACCTATAGGAACAATTGTCAATGAATTTTCCTTTATTTCGCTTCAGTTATTCACTAGCAATTATGCCTATAGGATTTTTGATCACTTCATTCATCATTGTATTGCATTGATCACCAGAAATCCTGTGTACAGGACTAAATATAAATAAAGGGAGTTCTAATCATCAATTGTTAGAGATCTTGCCTATAGGAAATAATTCCTTGTTAATTGGTTAATATTGGAATACTTAAACACTGTACCTGAGATTCACTGTTAGGAAAATATGGATAATTATGGGACGCTTCCCAACAGATTCTGCTATACCCAATTGCGTAGATCACATAGGCATCACATATGTAGGATTGGTAACTTAAAACTTTCAACAACTAGCTTGCAATACCTACATAATTCTGCCTATATGCAATACCTGCATTTGAAATTTACCTCCACACATTGATCGCCTAGAAAACATGTCTATAGGTTTAAGATTCTGGATTCTGCCAATTCTTAACTGGTATATGTGTTTGTGTGCATTCGCTGGTTAAGTGTGGAGGTTAATGTGAACCTTTAATTGCACCTATGTGAAGTCCTTAAACGTTTTGTTTGTCTCCCTCATTTTTTTAAATTTTTGAGCAGCCTAGATAAGGTTTAGAACTATCCAAATAGAGGTCCAAAACCTCTTGGACCATAGGTATGGGATGAGTAGTGCACACGTAGGGCACGACTTAGAATTGAAATGGAGTGCTCTTAGGTAAACAATTTTAATATAGTAATCGGGTAGCAAGAGATGATAGTTTGTGCCCACTGAATAATATGAGTAACACCCCATCTCGAGGGAGTTATGAAATATTATTTATGTTGCACAAGGTGATCCTTTAGGATAAAAAACTTAGGACCCCCCTCTTGTCGTTCTTTTATTAGACTCAAAAATAGTTGTATTCATCTGTCACGACCCCAAATCCTAACCGGCCGTCATGGCGCCTATCGTGGAACTAGGCTAGCCGACTACCGCGTGTTCACAATTTCTTTTGAAAATCCTATTTAAGTTTCAAGCAATTCATAACAATATATAGAAAGTTTACTTAACATAATAGGCAAGTTTTATATATACAGTACTGACATCCCCCAAAACCCGTAGCCAACATGTCATGAGCATCTAGTGCTATAAGCCAAAATAAAGTATTATGATACAAAACTCCGAATCAAAGGCAAATACAATAGGAAGGGAAAGCAGAGATGTTGCGAACGCTGAACAACTACCTCTAAATCCCCACGATGCGGATCCACTGCGATATATGAATATATGCTAATGCTCGATCTCCATTCCTGAATCTGCACACAGAGGTGCAGGGAGTAATGTGAGTACGCCAACTCAGTAGTAATGGAGATAAATCAAGTCTAAGGAGCAGGGAATCACATAAAAATCAATTCCATCAAGTCACAATAGACACAGCCTTACTTTCCAATATTATACATAGATATACGAAATCATCATGCCTTAGAAATCAACTTGATAAACCTTACAACAATGCACATTTTAACAACTTTAAAGAAAATATTTGGTATGCAAATGAATGTAGTAAAATCATAAGTAGCCCCTCGGGCAAAACATATTTCATAATCAGCCCCTCAGGCATGCCTCACAATCCCTCAGCACCTCACAGCAACTCATGCCTCCCAATCACTCAATCACTCGCACTCGGTGCACTCACTGGGGGTGTGTACAGACTCCGGAGCGGCTCCTTCAGACAAGCACTAATATCACTCAGAAACTCTCCATCACTCTTGGCCCTCGGCTACACTCGGTGGAACCACTCGAAAAGCCCCTCGGGCGAAGTAATAGAACGGGGTGCTCGACCCGAAAACATCATTTTAATGCTCATGTAGTGTAAATCAGGCTGAGTTTGAAATAAAACAATATGCACAATGATGCTGAGTAAAATCATCAGAGGTAGTGAGGAAAACATCAGTAAAACGCCCTCAAAGGGGTCTAAACAGATCGGCACGAGGCCCCAAAAATGGCTTACAACCCAAATATTTCACAAATCTTTAGAACATAATTTACATAAGATTTTGTGTAAATAAGCAACTCATTAGTCGCCGCAGAGAAGACCTATTCCAATCCAAAAATCGGTATGTGCCACATATTCATCATCCGACATGTGCGCCATTCCAAATTCAATGAGAAAATAATGCAGTCAGAGGTTCCATACCCTCAGGACAAGATTTAAGACCATTACTTACCTCTACCGGGCCACGACACTAGTCCGCTATGCTTTTGCCCCTCAAATTGGCTCCCGATTGCTCCGAATCTAGCCAAAAACCAGTTAACATCATCAATATATACTCATGGAACACAACCCAATCGAAAATCATCAAATTAAACAAAAATCTCGAAATTCGGTCAAACCCGAGCTCCGGGCCCACGTCTTGGAATCTGAAAATTTTTACTTCATTAGAACCCTTGTCCTCTCACGATTCTATACATACCAAGAACACCAAAATCGGACCACAATTGCCATTCCAAAACCTCAAAAGAAACCCCAATTCCTTCCTCCCACTTTTCCAACTTTTCCTACCCAAATTCTTAAATTTTCAAGCCTAATCTTAATAAAATAGCATAGGAACGGGATTAACAAATCAAAGAACTCACCTTTGCTGAAGAAAATTGAATCCCCTCTCAAAACCACCTTCAATGGACTCCTCCCGCATGCAATTTGATGAAAACTTAATAAATTTCGCGGAGGGGGTCCTTTTATACTGTTTGCACAATCATTTTCGCACCTGCGGAATATTAGCCGCACCTGCGGTCCCAGGGTGCGCACCTGCAAATCTCCCGCCTGCGACCATACTTCCGCACCTGCGACAAACTCCTTGCACCTGCGGACCTCTCCTACACAGCCAGAATTTCGCACCTGCGACCTCCCTTTCCTCTCCTGCGTGATCGCACATGCGGCCCCCTTTCCGCAGGTGCGAAAACACCAGCAACCAGCACAGCAGATTTTCCAAAAATTCACTCCAACTTCCCGTCAACCATCCGAATCAATCCTGAGTCCCTCGGGGCCCCAACCAAACATACCAACATATCCCATAATATCATTCAAACTTAGTCGAACCTTTGGAACACGAAAACACCAAATTTACATCAAATTCAAGCCTAAGAACTTTGAAACTTCTAAAATTCGCCAACTACGCTGAAACCAACCAAATCACCTCCGATTGACCTGAAATTTTGCAGACATATCCCAAATGACATTACGAAACAGTTCCAACTTCCGAAATTCCATTTCGACCTCGATAGCCTATTTTCCATTGCCGACCCGAAATCGCCAAAAACTAACTTTCGCCAATTCAAGCCTAATTCTACACCAGACATCACAAAAAAATTCCGAACACACTCCTAAGTCCCAAATCACCTAACGAAGCTACTCGACCCATAAAATCCGCATTCTGAGTTCGTTTACCGTTAATTCAACCCTTAGTTGACTTTGTCAACTATTAGGCTACTTTAAAAGGCTAAATTCCTAAACTCTCACCATAACCACTCTGGACCCAAACCAACTGATCCAATATATCAAAAACAAGATAGTGATACATATCAAATGCATAAATAGAGGAATACATAATTTAAATATAATTTTGAGTAAATAAGCAACTCATTAGTCGTCGTAGAGAGGACCTAGTCCTATCAAAAAATCAGTATGCGCCACATATTCGTCATCCGACATGTGCGCCATTCCAAATTCGGTGAGAAAATAATGCAGTCTGGGTTTCCATACCCTCAGGAAAAGATTTAAGACCATTACTTACCTCTACCGGGCCGCGACACTAGTCCACTGTGCCTTTGCCCCTTAAATTGGCTCCTGATTGCTCCGAATCTTGCCAAAACCCAGTTAACATCATCAATATATAGTCATGAAACACAACCCAATCGAAAATCATCAAATTAAACAAAAATCTCGAAATTCGACCAAACCCGAGCCCCAGGCCCACATCTTTGAATCCGAAAGTGCTTACATCACTAGAACCCTCGTCCTCTCACGATTCTATACATACCAAGAACACCAAAATTGGACCACAATTACCATTCCAAAACCTCAAAAGAAACCCTAATTCCTTCCTCCCACTTTTCCAACTTTTCCTACCCAAATTCTTAATTCAAGCCTAATATTAATAAAATAGCATAGGAACGGGATTAACAAATCAAAGAACTCGCCTTTGCTGAAGAACCTTAAAATCCCCTCTCAAAACCACCTTCAATGGACTCCTCCCGCATGCAACTTGATGAAAACTTAATAAATTTCGCGGAGGGGGTCCTTTTATACTGTTCTGCACAGTCATTTCCGCACCTGCAGAATATTGGCCGCACCTGCGGTCCCAGGGTGCGCACCTGCGATAACCAATTTAACGGCCAAAATCTCGCGCCTGCGACAATACTTCCGCACCTGCGACAAACTCCTCGCACCTGCGGAACTCTCCTACACATCCAGAACTTCGCACCTGCGACCTCCCCTTCCGCTCCAGCATGATCGCACCTGCGACTCCCCTTCCGCAGGTGCGAAAACACCAGCAACAAGCACAACAGATTTTCCTAAAATTCACTACAACTTCTCGTCAACCATCTGAATCAATCCCGAGCCCCTCGGGGCCCCAATCAAACATACTAACATATCCCATAACATCATTCAAACTTAATCGAGCCTTCGGAACACCAAAAACAACACGAAAACACAAAATTTACATCAAAATCAAGCCTAAGAACTTTGAAACTTCTAAAATTCGCAACCTATGCCGAAACCAACCAAATCACCTCCGATTGACCCGAAATTTTGCAGACATATCCCAAATCACATACGAAACTGTTCCAACTTCCGGAATTCCATTCCGATCTCGATAGACTATTTTTCATTGCCGATCAGAAATCGCCAAAAACTCACTTTCGCCAATTCAAGCCTAATTCTACACCGAACATCACAAAAAGTTTCTAAACACACTCCTAAGTCCCAAATCACCTAACGAAGCTACTCGAGCCATAAAATGCACATTCTGGGGTCGTTTACCAATAAGTGAACCCTTAGTTGACTTTCTCAACTATTAGGCTACTTTAAAAGGCTAAATGCCTAAACTCTCACCATAACCACTCCGGACCCAAACCAACTGATCCAATATATCAAAAACAAGATAGCGATACATAACAAATGCATAAATAGATGAAATGGGGTAAATCTCAAGGAACGACCGGTCGGGTCGTTACATCATCTATTCAAAATGTTTTATAATAAAATTCTCAAACTTTATGCTTTCTCTTCGTTTATTTGACTAATCCATATAATTTAAGTTCGACCGGGATCCACAGTTGTGGACCTCGAAGAGTAACTAACATCTTCTATTCGAGGTAATTTTGAGCCCTTACCTGATCTTTGATAACGTAAACTAGTTCAACTAGATTCATTGCAAATAGGTTCCCTAACACACCTTAAATCATTAGGTAGCGACTCTACTCTTTTAATACCTCCTTAAAAGAGTTGTCACGTGTCGAAAACCGATTTTGCGAGAAAAAGGGGCGCGACAGCATGGCGACTCTGCTGGGGAATTACACTTAGGCTCTTACGATAGTGAATTTGGTTTATATGTATTAGTCTTCTTTGATATAAATGCACTTCCCTTTTTCGTTTTAACTACATGCACATCCCTCTCCCATTTTCCTTTTATTTGTTTAATTCATTACTACATGCACATCCCTCTCCCATTTTCCTTTATTTGTCTAATAATTGGTACATGCACATCCCTCTCCTATTTCCCCTTAGTTTGTTGAAGTATGCAAATCCCTTCCTTTCTTTGACCTTCCTTGCTTAAACTAGTTATAACATGATCCCTTTCCTATTCACCTTTATCTGCTCTAAACTGCTCTTCATTTGCTTAAAGATTGCTACATCATGTCTCTCCCACCCTATTCCCTTGCTTACTTTATTATAATCCCTATATTCCTTCTTTTGTCTTTCTTTTTACGTCCTTTATGTTTTATCTTAATATTGTGTTTATTGCTTTTTCACATATTTATCATGCATATACTTGGAAATGTGTTATTATACTTGCATAAAGCATGCTCCACATCATATTCAACTCGTGACGAACTAATACCATAACGGCACGTGATGGGTGTCTGCGCTCTTCAAAAAGTACCCTTTAAACTGGAAAGGCTTATTTGCGGTAAACTAGTCGATCAGTGGTGCAGTCGGCGGTTCCGTTCCTTTCCCTCTAAAGTTGTCCATTTGAGAGTACTAATGTAGACCCTTCTAGAAACCTCGCTCCAATATCAACTGTGCATGCATCATGTCAAACCTAGTATTGGTTAGAACGTTGTACGCGTGATAATCGAATAATATAAGCCTTGTCTAAAGTCGAACGGGATTTACATAATCCCAATGGACACCATCACGTTATGTTCATTACTTAGAGAAAACATGCCGGTATGTTGATCATTAATGTGTAAATAGTCAGATCTAGAAGGGGAAAGGGATAACTCTATTTGTTTTGTAGAAAAGGAGGCACAAAGTCCCCAAGTTCGACATGGTTTAAAACATCCCACCTTTGCTGCTTGATTGGTGGAAGAACCTGTCACCTAGTGAAAAATATCATGTGAAAAGGGTCCTCGAAAATTTACCTTCCTTATTGGACATTCGGCCAAATAATGCATTGATTAGGGCCGCCACTATGTTTTGGGATGAGAAAAGAGCAGTCCTCCACTTTGGTGACATAGAAATGACTTCTCTCTTAGAGGAAATAGGAGGCCCTGCTAGGCTGCCATGGAATAGTCCGGGTTTATTAGTACAGTAAATCGCACTCCCTGTGGTTTTTTGAAAATGATGGGTTTCAAGAAAAATGATGAGTTACCCAGTCGGAACAAGTCATACATCCCATTTGAATTCCTTTATGAACATTATGGTCATAGCAATTCATATCGCCTTCACCATGATGAACTTGCCATTACTTCCTTGGGTTGGCCACACCGCCGAGTTTTTGTGTTCATTGTTTGTTTCTTGGGGTTGATGTTATTTCTGATGAAGGGTGGAAGGATCCACACTCTCTTACCCATGGTCGCTAGGACTCTAATGGAAGTAATTTAGGGACAATCTTACACTATCATCCCCATGATCTTGGCCGAAATGTACTGCGCTCTAGATCGATGCAAGCAGGGGTGTGGGCACTTCGAGGGCTGTAATATGGTGTTGCAGATTTTGGTATTAGAACATTTCCAGAGAGGGGAATATCATCAAGAGCTTCTGCGACGACCATTCAATGACTACATAGCCTACCATCGTCCAAAAAGAATGACATTTATCCCAGATAGGTTTGCGCAACCTGGAAGTGTTGTGAGATGTGTGCGCTTCTTTAGTAATTTTACTGATGAAAAGGTACATTGGATGTTGGAATGGTTCCCTAGCAGTGATTTCATCATCATTTAAAGAGAAAAAACTCATCTATTGATGATCGGGTTTATAGGAATCTATCCTTATGCTCCTATAAGAGTAATGAGGCAAGCAGGAAGAAAGCAGGTTATACCTCAGGTTTATAACATGGTCCAGAACAAATCAGACTTTAAAGGGAACATCATCCCATTAAATTTTAAGGCACTGCATATGTGGAATCAAAAGGTATCATGCCAGCCATGTGCACTTCTAGCCATCATGGTTGGTAGATGATATAGCGGGAGATGTCAATCCAGGGATTAATCTGAAAAATAGGGTTATAGACAACGTTGTTGAAGCACAAGTCAAGTATAGTATGTTACGCAATAGGGTCTTCGAGTATGAAGCTAGGCATTAGGAACAACACAAAGTGGGATATAGAAGCAATCAACAAATGAAAAGAAATTGCTACTAAATCAACAGAGAGGTTGGAATATTTGGTGCAAGGGCTAATGGAACTTGAGGGGAAGATGATAAAGAGGCTCTCGGATTGTCAGAACACAAAAGGTAATGAAGGAGGGCATCTAGCAAGGGCTTATCTACTATTGGACATGCGCGACCTGGGGAACTTGATTGATGGATCCAAGAAAGCCAATCATGGAGAAGGTCCCTCTGGGGCCAAGTAGATTAGGAAACAATTTCTTTACCACTTTCTATATACGTTTAGATTTTGATTGTAATACGTCACATGCCATTAGTGACGTTTCTTATTGTCGTTTTTGTAAAGATTTGACTCATTTTCACACTAATGAAATGACACAATTATTGGCATAAATTTTCTCCAAGTCTATGTGTTGCTTAGGCCTACCTCGGGCACAATGAGGTCCCTCAAATTAGGATGCGAATATATTACTTGATTCTGAAACACGTGTTTGATATCAAAAACATCCTTTTAATACTCTTTACTGACTTGGTTAACCTTTTGTTTTTCTTTTCTTTTGTTTATTCCCATTCCCCAAGGTTGGTTTGTGCATACTGCCATCTTCAGCATATCACACCAGATCCAGAGGTCCTCCACCTCCTCCTCCGCCAAGTTATCCCAAGAACAAAGGAAAAGCCAAAATGGATGAGATGAGTGGTATTAGGAAAGACAATGCTACCCACGCAGAGAATATTGAAACTTCATACGGTTAGAGTACTCTAGCGTAGAATGATTTTGTCTTATGTCTAGAACATAAATTATTGGAGCTAGAAGGGGAGCTTGAGCAAGCTCGGAACTTGGAAAATCTTTCTCTCACCCTAAACGTCCCCCACATTGACCAACATAACACAAACGCCCAAAATCCGGCACCTCCCCAAAATACACAAAATCAAAATCCGCAAAGTCCTCCTATGCCTCATCAATACGCTACACCTTTTCAAAACCATAATCCCCTACCAGTAACTACCCCTCAACAGAACCATCAACATCCAACTCAGTAGCCATAAACCACCACTTACCATACTCCTCAAAACACACCACAGCCTACCTCTGATCCCCAAAACTCAACAAATGACCACCACTGCACCTAGATTACCGGAGTCCATCAAAGCAATCCATTGTACATGGAAAATTTACCTCATAACCCACAGCAGACCCTATACATACCCGTATCCACCGAGAAGGACCTGCTCATCAAGAACATGGAAGAAGAACTCAAGAAACTTACTAGCAGATTTTAAAGTGTTGAATGAGGCAAAGGCATTGCGGATTTGAATTATGAAGATTTATGTATTCAACCAGATGTAGAACTTCTAGAGGTCTACAAACGTCCTAAGTTCAAAATGTTCGACGGGACTGGTGATCCGAAGGTGCATTTGAGATCATATTTTGACAAGCTTGTAGGGGTTGTCAAAGAAGAAAGAATCTGCATGAAGCTATTCATGAGGAGCCTCACTGGAGACACCCTGTCTTGGTACATTAGTCAGAACCCAAAGAAATTGGTTAATTGGTGAGCATTGCATTGTATTTCATGGATCGGTTCATGTTTAACACATAATACGCACCAGATGTTTTCTACATTCTTAATCTCAAGAAGAAGCCAACAAAAACTTTCTGTGAGTATGCTACTCGGTGGAGGTATGAAGCCACAAAGGTAAGGCCAGCATTGGAAGAAGAACCGATGAGTAAGTTCTTCGTCAGAGCTCAGGACCCGTAGTACTACGAAAGACTGATGGTTATTGAAAACCATAAATTTTCTAACATAATCAAGTTGGGAGAAAGAATAGAAGAAGGGATCAAAAGCGGAACGGTGAAAAATTTTGAAGCACTCCAAGCCAGAAATAAAGCATTTTAGTCAGGAGGTATCTCCAAGAATAAAGAAGTAGGTTTAGTGATGGTAGCCCAAGGTCCAAAGTCTCCTCTTACATAATAAACACCCCAACCCACGTATCAGCCTTCACCTCCCATATACCAACAACATGCCGCCACTTACCATACTTATAACACCCAATCAACATGTTACCACTTACCGCCAGCCCGCCAAAACAACCAAAAACCTAGACAAACTTTATACTGCAGACCACCTAGACAATACACCCCAATTACTAAATCCATAGACCAATTGTACGAGAGACTGAAAGCTACCGGTTATATCACTCCCATTCCTGTTGTTGCTATGGAAAACTCTTCTCAGTGGATCAAACCAAATAATACATGTGCCTATCACTCAGGCATAAAGGGTCATAGTATTGATCAATGTCGTACCTTGAAGGATAAGATTCAGACGTTAATTGATACCAAAGTCATACAGGCAAATGAGGATGCACCCAATGTCCGTAACGATCCTCTTCCGGATAACATGGGTGAATGGGTAAACTTGATAGAGACCGATGAAGAATGGGACTTGGAGGGGTCAATTGGACTCATTCCAGAAGAGGATAATCCTAAAACATCTCCAGTCACTCTCACACGTATCGTGGTACAAACTCAGGCATTGATTGAAGTGAGGTAGCCGCACCAACTCCTTTTGAGGTTGAAGTGATAACACCTGTCACCGTGATGGTAGGATATACAACGTCTTTTAAGTCTAATATTATACCTTGGGACTATGTTGTGGAAGCAAGAAGGAAAGGAAAGGAACAAATGGAAGAAACGGGTGATGCGCAAGGCATGACCAGAACTGGTAGGGCTTATACCCCCGAGCATTTGGGAGGAAAAGGCAAAAAAGCTGCCTCTAAAATGCCTGCCATTGCGACTGGCCGAGATGATCTTTGGAGAAAGGTGCAGGCGAGAGAATAGTCTATGGTTGATCATATGAACAAAACCCCTACTCAAATATCCATTTTATCACTGCTATGAAACTCTGAGGTGCATAGGAATGCCTTGATGAAGGTGTTGAATAAATCCTATGTACCCAATAA
>ML417220.1:0-16533 GCA_005239525.1 Nicotiana knightiana | reverse complement strand
CCCGAGCATTTGGGAGGAACAAGCAAAAAAGCTGCCTCTAAAATGCCTGCCATTGCGACTGGCCGAGATGATCTTTGGAGAAAGGTGCAGGCGAGAGAATAGTCTATGGTTGATCATATGAACAAAACCCCTACTCAAATATCCATTTTATCACTACTATGAAACTTTGAGGTGCATAGGAATGCCTTGATGAAGGTGTTGAATGAATCCTATATACCCAATAACATCACCAGTGGAGAGATGACCAACATGGTAGGGAAAGTGTTGTAAAGCCACTAGATCACTTTTCACAAAGACGAGCTGCCTCCAGAATGACTAAGTCAAAATAGCGAACTACATATCATAGTGCAGTTTGTGGACTAATTCATTGCTACAGTCCTGATAGATGGGATTCGAGTCTCAGCGTCTGTCCACTAACTACTTTGAAAAGGTTGGGTAAAGGTCTGCACGAGATACGAGCAGGGAGTATGAATGTGAAAGCATTTGATGGGTCTCAAAGGGCCACAATTGAGGAGACCAATCTCATCCTATATATGGGCCTGACCTAGTTTAATGCTGAGTTTCAAGTATTGGATATATTTGCTACATACAATCTGTTGTTAGGGAGACCATGGATATATGCCACTGGGGTCGTGGCTTATACTCTACATCAGGCCGTGAAGTTTGAATGGAACCATCAGGAAGTGATCATCCACGGGGATGGAAGTAATCCAATTTACATCAATCAAAGTGTTCCGATCGTTGATTATAGAAGGAAGTTGGGTGGAGAAACATACCATCACATCGAGCGCATCAATATAATTGAGAAAGCCTAATGGTGGAGTAGTAAGATAAAAGCATATTGGCATGGACAAGGTATGAACCTGTCAAGGGTCTCGGCAAGAATCACCAGGGGATCACCAAACCGATACAGCTAAACTGTCACGACACAACTTTTGGGCATGGGTATGAATACACTTGGCACAAGTATCAGAATTGGTCGCCACCATGGCGTGGTCCTTATTACCCTATGAGCCAGTCATTTCATCAAGCTGACATGATGTGGGGGTCCGAAGAAGATGAAGTTCTAGTCGGCATAAGGAATCTGTTTCTGGGTAATGAATACATGGACTGTAATGCGATTGTTGAGGATGAGGAGGAGGAAGGCCTTATTATTCAAACAATGGAGAAGGGAGTTGTTCTCAAGAATAGGATTGTTGCATCATCAAGGACCCGTCGGGTTTCTTGGTAGACTGTGAATTAGCATCATTTATTTTTGAAAACAATTTTATGGACATTTAAGATATTTTCAGTATTTTGTTTTTAAATATTTTTTTTTTGAAATACTTGCTCAAATAATTGAAATGCATTGGTTTGACGTTTTAAATATTTATCAATGGATTGTTGTTTTACTATTTGTTATTTTCCTTTACATTTTCTCTCTACAACGTTATTATTACTTATCCCAATGAAACTACGACTGTGACATGTAATGAGACAACACAACATAAGGATAGTGATTTAGAGGATCTGGAAGAGGATATAATTCCCGAGGAAATTGTCAAAGAAGTTGAAATTTAGAAAACAAGGCTAAGTCCAATTTGGATGAGATTGAAAGAGTTAATTTGGGAGACTCCGAAACAGTGAAGGAAACTCGTGAGCATTAACCTATCGTCGTCATAGAAAGAAGAATACATCCAGTTTTTTAAGTAGTATGAGAATATTTTTGCATGGTCCTATGATGACATGACCGGTTTGAGAACGTCTATAGTGGCTCGTAAACTACCTACCAACCCTATGTGTTCGTGTGTAAAGTAGAAGCTAATAAAGTTCATGCCAGATATAAGTCTGAAAATAAAAGAGGAAGTCACCAAGAAGATGAAAGCCTAAGTTCTCAGAGTGGTTCAATATCCAACCTGGTTGAATAACACTGTGCCAGTTCCAAAGAAGGATGGGAAAGTCAGTGTGTGTTTCGACTATCAGGATTTCAATAGAGCTAGTCACAAATATGATTTCCCGGTGCCCAATATACACATACTGATTGACAACTGTGCCAAGAATGAACTCCAATCCATTGTGCATTTCTTCACGAGATATCATCAAACATGGATGAATGAAGCGGATGCCGAAAAGGAAGCCTTTATTACACCATGGGGAGTGTATTGCTCAAAATGATGTTGTTTGTTCTGATGAATGCTGGAGCTCCTTATATGAGGGCCATGAAAACCATTTTCCACGACATGATACACAAGGAGATAGAGGTGTACGTAGACGACGTCATCATCAAATCTAAAAAAGGTACATATCACATAGCAGATTTGAAGAAACTTTTTGATTGAATTCGAAGGTACAATCTGAAATTGAATCCCGCAAAATATGCCTTCGGAGTCCTTGCTAGGTAAAATTTAGGGTTCATCGTCAGCCGCTGAGGAATTGAGCTAGATCCGTCAAAGGTTATGGCTATCCAAGACTTCCACCTCAGAAGAACCCGAAAGATGTGATGATTTTATTAGGGCGTCTTAATTACATCACTCGTTTCAAATCACAATCAACTGTGATCTATGAACCAATTTTCAAAATTTTGAAGAAAGACGTTGCAACAACTTGGATTGAAGATTGTTAGAAAGCCTTTGACAGGATCAAGGAATATTTGTCCACACCATCAGTCTGGGTCCTGCAAGAACTTGGAGACCTCCCCTGCTCTATTTATCTGCACTGGATGGGGATTTTAGATGTGTATTGGGAACCAATGATGAGACGAGAAGAAAAGAACAGGCCATATACTATCTAAGTAAGAAGTTCGCACACTACGAAGTGCGGTATACTCTGCTGGAGCGCACCAACTGCATTTTAACATGGATAGCTCAAAAGTTGAGTCATTAGTTCTGCGCTTACACCACATATCTCATATCAAGGATGGATCCACTGAAATACATCTTTCAGAAACACATGCCTACAAGGAAGTTGGCAAAATGGCAGATACTACTGAGTGAGTTCCACATTATATATGTAACTCAGAAGGCGGTCACGGGGCAAGCGTTGGCAAATCATTTGGCATAAAATCCTGTAGGTGGAGAATACGAACCACTTAAAATATATTTTCCCAATGACGAGGTATCATTCGTAGGAGAAGATATCACCGAAACCTATGATGGTTAGAGAATGTTCTTCGATGGGGCTGCAAACTTCAAAGGAGTGGGTATTGGAGCAGTTTTAGTGTCAGAAATGGGTCAACACTATCTAATATCCGCAAAGCTCAGGTTTCCATGTACCAAGAATATAGCAGAATATGAGGCTTGCATCTTAGGACTCAAGTTGGCCATTGACAGTAAAGTTCAGGAATTGCTGGTAATTGGTGATTCTGACCTCTTGGTACATCAGGTTCTAGGAGAATGGGCTACAAAGATTACAAAAATACTGTCGTAATTGTATTATGTATAAGAGTTGATGAAGAGATTCACAAAGATCGAGTTCAAACATGTTCCGAGAATTCAGAATGAGTTCGCAGATGCATTGGCCACTCTATCTTACATGATACAACACCCAAACAAGAATTTCATCGACTCTATCCCAGTAGGGATTCATAATCAGCCAACTTATTATTCTCATGTTGAAGAAGAAATTGATGGAAATCCATGGTTCCATGACATCAAAGAATATTTGGCAAAAGGAGAGTACCCGGAGCACGCAAATCATACTCAGAAATGCACACTCTGAAGATTATCTAACCACTTCTTCCAAAGTGGATGATTTCTGTATAGAAGGATTCTGGGTTATTACTGTGTGTCGACGCCAAGGAAACATCCAAATTTATCAAAGAAATACATGCCAAAACTTGCAGGCCACACATGTGTCTTTGTCTTAGCTAAGAAGATATTAAGATCAGGATATTTTTGGATGACTATGGAAACAAAATCCATAAGGTATGTCCAAACGTGTCATCAATGCCAAGTGCATACTGATATGATACGAGTGCCACCCAATGAACTCAATGTAACAAGTGCACCTTGGACTTTCTCCTCTTGGGGGATGGATTTCATTGGTCCAATTGAACTCGCCGCTTCAAATAGGCATAGGCTCATTCTAGTGTCCATATACTATTTCACAAAATGGGTTGAAGCCGCATCTTACAAGGTTGTAACTAAGAAGGTCATAGGAGACTTCGTTAGGGATCGTATTGTCTGTCGATTCGGGGTACCCGAATCAATCATCACCGACAATTCCGCCAACCTTAACAGTGATTTGATGAGATCCATGTGTGAAACCTTCAAGATCAAGCATAAGAATTCCACAACATACATGCCGCAAATGAATGGATCTGTGGAAGTCGCCGACAAGAACATCAAGAAGATATTAAGTAAGATGGTAGATAATCACAAAAAATGGAAAGAGAAATTACCATATGCCTTACTGGGATATCGTACCATGGTTCGCAAATCAACTAGGGGAACTCCTTATCTGCTCATCTATGGTACTGAAGTCGTCATTCCAAATGAAGTAGAAATCCTTTTTTTGAGAATCATATAGGAGGTTAAAATCAGTAATGCAAAATGGATACGAAGTCGCTATAAACAACTGGCTCTTATTGACGGAAAAATAATGAATGCGGTATGTCACGGTCAACTTTACCAGAACAGAATGTCAAGAGCATTCAACAAAAGGGTCAGGCCTAGATAATTTACACCAGGGTAGTTGTTGTTAAATCATATCTTCCCGCATTAAGATGAAGCCTAAGATAAATTTTCACCCAATTGGAAAGGGCCCTACATGGTTCAAAGAGTACTAACAAGAGAAGCGCTCATACTTGCAGAAATTGACGGAGAAATTTGGCCAAAACCTTTATTTGATGTAACTGAACTACGCTTGACCTGATTCCTGTTTAAGAGGGGATACATAGTCAACCCTGTGGGTTCGGTCACATCTCAATAAAATCTTCATTTTTTCCACTGGTGTAGAATTTTTAGTAGGACCGTCAAAATTTTGAAGCAAGTCCAGCAAACTTCGTCATACGCAGAATAGTCAAAGAATTGTGTTTAAACTGAGGCAGAATGTCTCTAAAATATGTAACAATCATTGGTTCATCTAAATTACTTTGTATTACATACTACTATATTTTAAATAACTACATTCAGCAAATGCACGCATATTTTTCGAAAAATTTATTTTTATAAACAGTCGGATGCTGCCTATGGTAGCTCAAACAAGATCTAAAGACAGGAGCAAAAGAAAAGCGAGAAGGCGAAAACACGGACCAACCTTCCTTGTAAACTCACAATTTTTCTTTGGATATATGCATAATTAACATAACAGGAATATTCGCAAATACATACACACATAAAAAGCACTACCTTCATGATGACAAAGTTACCAAACGCAAACACATCCTCAGCTAAGAAATACTCTGCTTCCTCACTATCACTCACTGTTTCCTGCATGAGGCTAAACATTGCCTCCTTAACTGCAAGGCTAAGCACTACCTTCCTTTGCATAAGACTAAGCACTATCTCCCATTTGCATGAGGCTAAGCCCTACCTTAACCGCACAAGGCTAAACAGTGCCTTCCTTTTCATGAGACTAAGCACTGTCTCCCATTTACATAAGGCTAAGCCCTGCCTCCTTAACTGCAAGGCTAAGCACTACCTTCCTTTGCATAAGACTAAGCACTATCTCCCATTTGCATGAGGCTAAGCCCTACCTTAACCGCACAAGGCTAAACAGTGCCTTCCTTTTCATGAGACTAAGCACTGTCTCCCATTTACATAAGGCTAAGCCCTGCCTCCTTAACTGCATAAGGCTAAGCAGTGACTTCTTTGCATGAGACTAAGCATTGTCTCCTATTTTTCATGTGGAGAAGCCCTACCTCCCCTTCTTGCATAAGGAAAATGCCTTTTTCCTCAAGACTAAATGTTTTCTACATTGTGCCATCTAAAACCTAACATTATCCTCTACTCACCCAGGGCTAAGCAATGCCCTCAACCAACCCAAGACTAAGCTTTGTCTTGTCGTATCTTCGCATATGACCAAACATCATGTCTTTGCATTTCATGGTCTGAAACATTGTCATTTTTTCCAAAGGCGTCATAGTCTTAAGGCATCATCCTTATAACCGAACGTCACCATTTCATGGCCCGAGGATCTCTCAAATTTGCACATCATTATTCAAAGGTGTCATGGTTTAGAGGCACCATTTTCATGGTCTGAGGATATCATTTCATGGCATGCGAATCCCTGGTCACATGATTCAGGGCCCAGGACGTCATGGTCTAAGGACATCATCCTCACCGTCTAATGACAATCTTCATGGTCCGAAGGGAATTTGCATCATGTTTAAATTTTTCGGCATAATCAATATCCTTGCATGCTTCGTGTTTAAGTTTTATAGGTAACCTAGGAAGTAACCGTTCTACAAACGGGAGAAATCTTCGCTCAGGTTTCCGTTCACAACGTTCACATCCTACAAATATTTCAAGTGTAACCAACCACCATCAATTGGCCAATTTTACTTGATAACCGTTCAAATACTCATTTTGAGATACATCCATAACATTTCAGATTCCATATAAACTTATCTGGTACCGTCCTACCTAAAAGAACCCTTTCTGAAGCATACAATCATTCCTGTAACAACTCCTTCGATTTCGTTCGTCGTTGGATCCAAAACAACACAACACCTAATTCTTGTAACACCAGGGATATCTAGGCAACTCAAGAACCAGGGTTCGGCCTCCATTTTTCAAATCACCCATTCGGTCAAAATTAGTCATCATTTTCTTTACCCGACAACTCTTTCATCATTCCCAGAAAAGAGGGGCAGTTGTTGATACCTAATTTTGCCCTCACATTTTTCTAAATAGTATATATATGTTTTCAAAATGTCATTTGCATCATTACTTAATTTACAAGATATATATACAAGCATTTTGTATAATTTTCCATAATTTACAGAGCTTTTCTTGTATTAAAATTACCTGAATATTTGCTAATTATTCCTTTAAATTATTTGGAATAACTCGATCCTCTTAATTTTTTATTTTACACCCACACACCTGTTTTAAAATAGTTTTACATCATTTCATATAATTATATCTATATTTTAGTTATTTATGTATTTTTTTTTGCAATAATAGCCTATGTTCATACATAAGTGGTCTTTTATTACATCATTTGTGTCAATATAGCATTTTATATTTTAATATAGCTTAATTAATAATTTTAATCATTTTGGTGCAATATTAAGGATTTTCGTAAATTATTTTGGATATATTTCGTGTACTTAAATAAAAGCCCAGTTTTAAGTTCAATTCCCGGACCAAAATTGGCCTAATAACCTCAGTAACCCAACCCAAATGGGCCATTACCTTCTGACCCGCCCAGTTCCAATTCAATCCCGACCGTTGATCTCAAATGATCAACGACCCATAATAAATACCTACCTCCCCTTATATCCCTGTAAGCCCAAACCTAGAGACAAATCACCACCCCACCGCCTCTGTATTCTCTCATCTCTCCTTCTCTCTCCTTTAGAAACCCTAGCCGCCTCCCCAATATTCTCCAAATCCGAGCAAATAATGGATTTATTCTGTGATTTATTTTCCTTTTACATGTTACCTCATTATTACTTGCAAGACTATGGTGTTACTTAGTACTTTCCTAAACATGTCAAGTACCACCTCTCATATTCGGGCCCGTTCAACTTCAATCGCTAAGTTCTGGAGAATATCTTGTCCATACACACGAAAGGTTGGTTGATTTCTCACATCATTAGACAGATTTTTTCAGACATTGAACCGTATTTAGGGTTTGAATCATGATTTCTTTCCTTTATTGGTTGCCTTATTGATTGCATGTATATTTTCCCTTTCCTTGTTTATGTTTGATGACCTCTTTCCTTATTTACTCGTCTGATTTAACTACTATATAAACCCCTCCCCTAAATCCCCTTGAACAGACTTCTAATAACCTAATCACTGCTATTATTATCACTATTCTCCTCTTTCACTCACTCACTCACTCACTCACTCACTTTGTTACACTCGGATATTTTTTAAAACTATTGAATTTTGGGCCGACTGAAATCTAAGGCCATTAAACGACCTCCTCCGGTGCAAGCACTGCTTGGAGCCCTTATCGAGGCTCTTGTGAACTCTGAAGCATCGGAGACTTGGGGTTCTTGCTATTTAACTCTTTACTATTCTTTTGCTCACATAATTTTGCTACTAGTTCGTGATTTTAGCCCTTGCAATGTTAATTTTATTTCTTTCCTTCTGCATACCTATATGTGTTTGAATTGTATGAGCATGATTTAGTTGTGAATACCTGATATTGCACTATTATGATAATTCTCAATACTCCTTTATCATCCTATGATAGTTGAATGCATGAGATAGTTTACTGCTTTGTCCTTAGTTTGTGTTAGGCTAGTATAGGTTCTTCATTATGGCATGCACTTCTATGTTGGTTATTTGTTTTCTTCTTGAATCCATCATGTTTCTCTAGCATTTGAATAGTTTCAATTTTGAGCTTCAATGCGTGCCTATTTTGATATGAATATGACTATTGTGACTATATGTTGTTAGTTATAAAAATTTATCCATACCTTGTTTTGGATACCACTATAATATATGGAAACCATCACCCGCTTTGAATGAATCCTTTAGTGTTGAGTCTTGTGTTTGACTGACTATTCTTTGTGTACTAGCCACAACTATATGAAACATTACTTTAAGGTTTACTCTAAACATGTTTGCCTTGTTATCCTGATCCCTAGAGTTACTTAGGATTTTAAGATAAACATTCCATTTTCCCTTAACTATGATCATGTTCCCTTGCTAATATGCCTCTAAGTGTGTCTTAATTCCCTTTTCCTTCAGTGATTACTTGGCCTGTCATAATATGTGTTTTAATGAAGCCTTGCCTTCTGATGAGAATTAAAATATTTGTCTTATGATGCTAAGATGTATACTTAGCCTAAATTAGACTTCTTAGGTCTCAACCTGTTAATTTTAATTTATGTCAAACTTTGCAAACCTGTTCCACCCCCTAACTTCCCCAATATGTGTTTGTTATGCTCTACACTGCTAAATGTTGAACTACTACTGAACAAAGTCTTATGATCTTCTTGATTAGTTATTTTTTATGCTCAACTTGGATATGTCTATTTTAAGTATAAGTGTATCACCTAGATTATGTCCCTTTATCACTATCCACTCCTCACTTGCTACTCATGTTATTCTAAACTCCTCATTCTTAACGGCTGAAAGCCAAGGCTACCTAGGTTCTACAGTTGGCCTCCCTAGTGTGAGCACTGCTCAGGGTCCAACTGAGGCTCTTGTGAACTCTGACACACTATGTCTTGGTCCTTATTCACTCCCTCAACCTCAAAACTATTCCTATTCACTTTACTTCTTCATGTTATATGTTTTGTACCTGAATTGGTTGTTTCAAGTGATGCAACACTTGGTGTTCTGGTTGAGTAAATTAGTTTTGGACTCCTCTATGGATCCCTGGGTCGTGTATTGAATGTGGCTCTTTTTTGAAGGCCTAGGTACACTATGGAAGAGTTATTGAAGGACCAGGTAACACTGGGTATTTGTTTCATTCTTTAAGCCTGTTGTAGGCCTATTACTACTGTTATGTAACATTCATACTTTTACTCATTATTGGGCCTTCTGTACCTACGTGTGTTTGAATTATATGAGTATGATTTAGTTGTGAATACCTCACATTGCACTATTATGATAATGCTCAATATGCCTTTGTCATTCTATGATAGTTCAATGCATGAGAAGTTTACTGCTTTGTCCTTAGCTTGTGTTAGGCTAGTATGTGTTCTTCATTATGGCCAGCATTTCTATGTTGATTCTTTGTTGTCATCTTGAATCAGTTATGTACCTCTAACATCTGAATATGTTTCAATTTTGAACTTCAATGTGTGCCTATTTTGATATGAATCTGACTATTATGATTATAAGTTTATAGTTAAAGGATTTTCTTCATACCTTTATTTGGATACTACTACAACTCCATGGAAACCTCCCTCCACTTTGAGTGAACATTTAGTGCTGAGTCTTGTGTCTGATTGACTGTTCTTTGTGTACTATCCACAACTATATGGGACAGTACTTTACTCTAAAAATGTTTTCTTACTATCCTGATCCCTAGCATCACTTTGGATTTCAAGATAAACATTCAATTCTCCCTTAACTGCGATCTTTCTTCCTTAATAATACGCCTCCTAGTATGTCTTAATTCCCTATCCCTTCAGTGATTACTTGGCATGTCATAATACGTGGTTCAATGCTTCCTTGCCTTCTTATGAGAATTAACATATTAGTATTATGATGCTAAGATGTATACTTATCCTATATTGGACTTCTTAGGTCTCAACCTGTTAGTGTTAATTTCTGTCTAACTTTGCAAACATGTTCCTCCCCTAACTCTCTCAATATATGTTTGTTATGTGCTACTTAATTAAATGTTGAAGTTCTATTGAACAAAGTCCTATGATCTACTTGATTGGCTTCTTTATATGGTCAACTTGGATATGTATATTTTTAAGTATAAGTGTATCACCTGACTTATGTACCTCCATCACTATCTTCTCTCCTTACTTGCTACTTATGATATTCTAAACTCCTCATTCCTAGGGGGCTCAAAGCCAAGGCTACCTAGGTTCTATTGTTGGCCTCCCTAGTTTGAGCACTGCTCGAGGTCCAATTGAGGTCCTTGTAAACTCTGAAACACTAGGTCATGGTCCTTAGTCACCCCCTCAACCTTAAAACTGCTCCTATCCCCCTACTCCATCATGTTATTTGTTGTTAGTTCAAGTGATACAACACTTGGTGCTGTGGTGGAATAAATTGGATTTGGGCTCCTTTATGGATTCCTGAGTCATGCGTTGAATGCGGCTCTTTTTTGAAGGAATGTGTATTCTATGTAATAGTTATTGAAGACCCAAGCGATGTTGAGTATTTATTTTATTTTGGCCTGTTGTGGGCCTATTATCACTATTATGTAACCTTTATATTCTTTTACTCATTATTGGACATGTAATAACCTTTGTATAAACAATTAGGGTTTTAGTAAAAAGTGAAAGGATGGAATTTAATACTTACATGCAATGGGTGGATAACGTGGCTATAATACTTAATAATGTGTTTTCTATATATGTTGTTCGATTACGTAAGCACTGTAAAGATCATGACATTAGGTGAAGCACACACACACTACTTCTTTACCGTTAGACATGGTGTTCAAAAGCTATGTCTACTGCCATGTGTTTATAGATAGCATTTCTATAGGAAGTGAGCACTCCTTCAATTTGCATGACTACTTTCAAATACATTAGAAACCAGCCTATAGGATTTTGATCAATCCATTTGTTATTGTATCGCATTGTTCACTAGAAATCTTTTCTATAATACTAAGTATAAATAAAGCGAGTTATAATCATCAAATGTTAGAGATCATGCCTATAGGAAACAATTGCTTGTTAATTGGTTAATATTATACTACTCAAACAATGTTTCTGAGTGTAACTATTATGAAAAATCTGGATAATTTTGGGACTCTTCCCCGTAAATTCTGCTATACCCAACTGCGTAGTTCACCAAGGAATCACACATACAGCATTGGTAACTTAAAACTTTCCACAACCAGCTTGCAGTACCTGGATAATTCTGCCTATAAGGGATATCCTGCATCTGAAATTTACCTACATACTTTGCCCGCCTAGAAAGCATGTACATAGGTCTAAGATTCTGAAGTCTGCCAATTCCTGATTGATGTATGTGCTTACATGCACTTGCTGCTTAAGTATGGGGGTCAATGTGAGCCTTTACTTGCATCTATGTGAAGTCTTTAGATGTTTTGTTTGTCGCCTAGTTTTTCCATTTTAAGCAGCTTAGATAAGGTCTAGAACCATCCAAATAGAGGTCCAAAACCTCTTGTACTATATGTATGGGGCGGGTAATACACACATAGGGCACGTCTTAGAACTGAATTATAGAGCTTTTAGGTAAACAACTTTAACATAGTAATCGGATAGCAGGAGATGATAGTATGTGCCCGCTGAATAATATGAGTAACACCCCATCTAGAGAGAGTTACAAAATATTATTTATGTTGCACGGGGTGATCCTTTAGGCTAAAAAACCATAGGACCCCCCCCCCCCTCCCCATTTTCTTTCTTTCCTATTAGAATCAAAATAGTTGTACCCCTCTGTCAAAGAATCTTTTTGTAACAAATTTCTTAAATTTTGTGCTCCCTTCATTTATTTGATCACACATACTAATTTGTATAATTTGAATTTGGCAAAACACCTTCTCGTTGATTTAATTTCGAGCCCTTACCCGATCATTGGTGATGTTGACTAGTCAAATAGAGTTATCTGCAAATAGTTGCCCTAACGCAACTTTAAAACCATTAGGTAGAGACTCTCCTCTTTTAATACCTCCTTAAAAGTGTTTTCACACGTCGAAACCCGATTTCGAGAGAAAAAAAGGGTGCGACAACATGGCAACTCTGCTGGGGATTTATATTTAGGCTCTTAACATAGAGAATTTGGCTTATATGGATTAGTCTTCTTTGATAAAACATGATTCCCTCTCCCATTTTCCTTTTTATTTGACTAATTCATTTTTACATGCACATCCTTATCCTGTTTTCCCCCAGCCGGTCGTTTCGAGAGTTATTTTCCCGTTTCCCCCATTTTTGCTTCCTTTTTTGTTTTTCAGCTATATTATGATATATCGGGTTAGTTGGTTCAGGTCCAGAGTGGTTTCGAAGAGAATTGAGACACTAAGTCTCTTACTTAGAAGCTTAAGTTGGAAAAGTCAACCGGATGTTGACGTATGTGTAAACCATCTCGGATTTGATTTATGATGGTTCTATTATCCCCGTTAGGTTATTTTGGACTTAGGAGCGTGTCTAGAATGTGATTTTGAGGTTCATAGTGGAATTAGGCTTGAATTAGCAAAAGTTAAAAATTTGGCGATTTCGATCGGCAGTGAGAAATTTGATATCGGGGTCAGAATGGATTTTACGGAAGTTGGAGTAGGTTGGTGGTGTCATTTCTGATGTGTGTGTAACATTTGGGGTCATTCAGACGTGGTTTGATAGGTTTTGGCGTTGTTTGCGGAATTTGGAAGCTTAGAAGTTCTTAGGCTTGAATCTGAGGGTAATTTGGTATTGTTTTTGGTGGTTCAAAGGTTCGAATAAGTTCGTATGATGTTATAACAATAGGTTATATGGTTGGTTGGGGTTTTGAGGGCCTCATGTTGATTTAATGTTGTTAACGAACGTGGAATGGAAGTTGAGGAATTGCTGAATTTCGGTCTTCTACTAGTGTGATCGCGCATGCAAGGTAGTAGCCGTAGGTGCGGCTGGGATTGGGAAGATGCGGAGTTGGAGCTAGCCTGGGGTAAATGCAGGTGCAAAGGGAAATGCGCATCTACGTTCCCGCAGATGCGAGAAGGGCTCCGCAAATGTGGAGTAGTGAGGCGAAGGCTAGTTCTGCAGAAGCAAAGAAAGGGCGCAGAAGCGCGTCCGCAGGTGCAAAACCTAGAGCGCAGGTGCGGGCCCTGGGAGACTTAAGTGGCTTCCACATAAGCAGAGAGTTTACCGCAAAAGCGGTTCCGCAGGTGCGGAAATATGGCCGTATATGTGGAAATATGGCCACATGTGCGAAAGGCCTAGGCAGAATGTTTAAAAACAAGGGTTCGTGAATTAGGCATCATTCCAACATTTTGAACTCGGTCTTCGGCGATTTTGGGGAGTATTTTGGAGGGGATGCTTGTGGAAAGCTTTTTCTACTCGATTTTGATCAATAATCTTGATTCCCCATGGTTTTCCCCGCCTAGATTGTGTGGTTTTGAGGTGAAATTTGGGAGTTTGAGGTTAAGGATTTTGACACTGTAATTTGGGGATTTTAAGGACCAAATGATGTTGGATTTGGATAAATATAGTATGGTTAGACTCGTGAGTGAATGGACTTTCGAGTTTTGTGAGTTTCGTCGGATTTCGAGACATGGGCCCGGGGGCCGGGTTTGAGTGAATTTCGGGATTTTGCCTATAACTTGATATTTTTCTTGTGGATTTGATCCCTTAGCCTAAATTTATTGTGTTGTATTACTTGTGGCTAGATTCAGGATGTTCGGAAGCCGAATCGAGAGTCATTCTGGAGTAGGACTTTGCTTGGTTTGAGGTAACAAATGTCTTCAAACTTCGTTCTGAGGGTCCAAGACCCAAATTATATGTTATGTGATTGGTATTGAGGTGACGCACATGCCAAGTGATGGGCGTGCGAGTTTGCACCGTGAGAGTAGTGGCCTCGGTGACTATGGCACCATTTAGCGACTATATCTTGTTAATCTCAATCTCTCTGTCATGTGATATGGCAGTCGAGCCGTAAATCGTGCTAGTCATCATGCTTAGGCTTTGTGAAAGTATCGTTTGGACCCTTAGCCGTTGTTTTCTTGTTGTCATCTCACTAATATCATTTACTATTCCATAATCAGTGATGATCATGCATTTTTATATCATGTCTCAGTCTCAACTATTTATTCATTTATCGTATCATTTCAGTGGTATTTTCATGAAATTTTGAGTGTGTGGTGAGACTAGAGAGGTTGATGACTGAGTGAGGCAGAGTGTCTGGTTTTGAGTGACAGTTATGGGATCACGCTACACATTGCAGCAGTTATACAGATGATAATGACAACGCTTCGGCTGTAGGAGCCCTTCCGGAGTCGGTAACACATCCTAAGTGAGCGCGGTTGATATGATTGAGGAATGGATCTTCCCGGGATTTGGATATTGTCCGATGTACTTATTACCTGGAGATGGATCTTCTCCATAGGGTTGGATTTCCCTTAGTCCTTGATACTGGATGACATATGGTCAGCGTTGTGTATATATTCCGTGATAGATATTCCCTGGGCTGGTTGAGCCATATGCAGTACCGAGTGGTTGAGATAATGAGAGTAAGGACATTTGAGGCTAATATTATGGTGCATCATTTTAAGTATATGCATTGGCATGTAGTGGCAGTAGAGTTATGTTCAATACACTTTTCGGCATTGTTTTACTTCCAATGATGAATTTCCTAAATTGTTTTAAGAGCATTTCTACGTTTTCGTACATTTATTTCATGTTATTGCACCGGCTGAGTTCGTCACTGTCTTCATTCCATAGGTTGGACCTGTTACTTACTGAGTTGGTGTACTCACGTTACTCCATGCACCTTGTGTGCAAATCGAGGAATTCCTGAGCACAGCAGCGGTGATGAGTTGTGATTTTACCACTCATTCTAGTCTCTTTTCTTTAGTGTTTGCGTCCTTTAAATGAAGGTCACTGTCTTCATTCCATGCACTAGTAAAGTTTTTAAATGAAGTAGAGCATAGGATGGGGTATTGAAGTCGTAGAGAGCGTGCATTTCAGCGTCGTTGGAAGGTGTCTGCGGGTGATTCCCACAGGTGGGTCATCTCCTGTGAATAGGGTAGCGGTAGCATGGTTGGCATGTCTCGGTGAGGGGTTCTAGTGGCTATTCTATAAGAGGTGGAATATGTGAATGATGCTAGAGAATTTGAGTATTTAGGGAGTGCTAGCAAGATAATTTGGAAGAATTTGGACGGATTGGTTGAGCAAGATCGCGTTATCAAAGAAGAAAGGATCTCGGTAGGGTCTAGAGTGGTGCAAAGCGTAGCTTCGGGGTAAGTAGGGGAGTCCTACCATCTGCATTTGGGTTGTAGGGTTGTCTTCTCATAGGGTTGCGGATTTTCGGCGTGTTGGAAAGTTATGTTAGTTAAGGGAAAGGAGTAAAATGGTGATTGTGCAGGGTCAGGCTTTGGAAGATTCAGAATTTTGCTTGAGGCATAGAGTAGTGACTCAATCGTGCTTCAAGGAAAAGGGTGTTCAGATGCTAGAAGAGCCTTTGAGTTGATTGTATTCGGAGCCAGCCAGAGTGGGTGACTCTCAATAGTGATCCTAGTGAATTCAAAATTTAAGAATGCGGCGTTTAAGGGTGTCAGGCAGCAGTGTGATCGAGAATCGAGCTTTTGCAGAGTAATTTATGAGAAAAAGGAGAATGGTTGGAATTTTCTATTGTGTGTTTCAACATACAAGATAGTATTGGAGGAGTGGGAGAAATAAGCTCCGGATTGTAGAAAGATTATCAGGATGGTATGAGACGGGTTGCGAGATTTAGGCAGCATAGTCTCGTAAATCAAGGTCACTCGGGATGAGTGAGGGTTGAGTTTGCTATGAGTTGAAGGAAGTTTCTATTATTCCTGAAGGAATTGAAGATGATTAAAGGAAGATAGATTGATTAGCCATGGTTGAAATGGCAGATTTGCGGCAGTGATCAGTTCCTTTGATGTGATTAAGTTATGCATGTGGTTTGTGCCGGTGTGTGCGGGGCTTGTCGGACGTCGTAATGGATTTCATGTGGGAGCATTTGAATGCTATGTCTTGTCAGGCGTAGGCGGATCCCGGAAGGGGTATGGTGGTATAGACTACTACTTAAGGATTTGCATGTTGGGTAGTTGTGAAATTCA
>ML417219.1:0-44211 GCA_005239525.1 Nicotiana knightiana | reverse complement strand
ACAATTCCCTTCACATGCTCTTTACAACATATGGAAATCATCAATTAAGCATGGAAGTTACAATAAAAATCAGAATATTCGCAATAATAAGACTCACGTCATGCTAGACACCAATGTATAGATACTCGTCACCATGCCTATACATCGTAATCTACAATTAGCAAGTAGCAAATAAGACTCAACTCATATTCCCTCAAGCTAAGGTTAGACCAAACACTTACCTCGGGTCCGAAGTATAGCAATCAACCCGAAACCACACGTTTGTCACGAGTATCCGACTCCAAATGGCCCAAATCTATTCAAATAAATTTCATACCGTAAATAACATCTCATGCAACTGATTATACTATTTAATTCAAGGTTACGGCGCGAAATTAGGTGAAATGACCAAAACTCCCCTCAGGCCAGCATCTCGGAGTTGGGTAAATTTGACATTTTCAGAACCCTCGTACTCTCAGGAGTCTAGCCATATAAAAATCTCTCAAATCGGAGGTCAATCACCCACTCAAATCCCAATTTTAGAAAAACCCAAGTTCTACCTCAAACACCCAATTTCACCCATGGAAATCCCTGATTTTAATTTGAAAACATGTTAAATGATGTCAATGATTGAAAGAATTGAGTAAAAACCAACTTACAAATGATTTGGAAGAAGTCTTGTTCTTGGAAAAATCGCCTAAGTGTGTTTGAGTTTTAGAAACTATGAAAAATGGAGTAAAAATTCGGTTTAAGTGCACTGCAGGCCACTGGTTTGCATGGGAATTGCGAACCGGGGTTCGCAATTGCAAACACATCTGACATGGTAATTGCGATGTATAGTTCACATTTACGAACACTGAGCAAAAGGAGGGACTTCGCATTTGCGACCAAAAATGTCGCATTCGCGAAGGTTCCATACTCGCATTTGCGATCCCTAGCCAGCAAGGGCACCTTCGCATTTGCGATGAATAGCTCGCATTTGCGATGCTGGCTTCGCAATTGCGATGCTGGCTTCGCAAATGCGAAGCCTGCAGATCAGTTGCACCAGCAAATTTCCAAGTTCAAAAATGCAATCCGTGGCTTATCCAAAACTCACCTGAGCCCTCGGGGCTCCAAACCAAATATTCACACTACCTCAAAAACATCCTATGAACTTATCTGTGTGATCAAATTGCCAAAATAACATCATATTCATCGAATTAAGCCTCAAAATCCATGAATTCTATCAAATTTCATAAAACATCAATGTTTTTCCATTTTAAGTCCGAAACACGTCAAATGAAATTCGTTTTCAACCAAGCTTTACAGAAAGGAATTAAACCATATATAAGACCTGTACCGGGCGCCGAAACAAAAATATGGGCCCGATACCATCACTTTCTAATCAGATTTCATTTCCAATTTGCTTAAATATTTTCAGAAAACAATTTTACTCAAAAATTCATTTCTCGGGCTTGGGACATCGGAATTCGATTCCGGCATACGCACAAGTCCCATATTTTTCTACGGACCCTCCGGGACCGTCAAATCATGGGTCCGAATCCGTTTACCCAAAATGCTGACCGGAGTCAAATTTACTCATTTTAATATCAAATTTTAGCATTTTTCACATAATTTCATATTTATGTTGTCCGTCTACGCGCCCGGATTATGCACACAAATCGAGGCAACTACAGATGAGGTTTCCAAGGCCTCAAAAGTACAGAATGGGTAATAAAATAGGTGATGACCCCCTTTGGGTCGTCACATGGTCACAAATGCCAAAACTGGCAACCCCAACCATCTTCGCATTTGTGAAGAATTTCTCGCAATTGCGAGCACTGAAATTCTTGATACCTTCGCATTTGCGAAGAAAAAATTTTGCAATTGCCATATCAGTGGGTAGAAATCTGCAGAATTGAAAATCTGAAAAAAAAATTCTAAGTATGGTGTCAACTGTCCAATCCTTTCTTTGGCATCTTTGAATCATTTTGCAACATATTTCATAGCCATACCACGTTTTCAGTCCAATGCTTTGATTGCAGGTACATAAACTGAAAATGAGCAATAACTCCGATAAATCCTCGCAAGACAGTCCTTTGGAGATTGAGGAAAATAATGACCAGCGCCGATTCTTGTCACGTGAGTGTCAGGAACGGTATTATGCCGAGTGAATCTCGAAGAAGTTTCTCCCTGAAAGTGGGATAGTGTTGGATAAGGTCGAGAAACGTCTTCCTGAGTTCTACCAGAGACTTATAGGCATGGGCTGGATCTATTTCGCCCCTCAACCTTGCAGATCCAATGAGCAATGGGTGAGGGTGTTCTATGCAAATCTCCCGGCCATCAGCTTGAAAAAGCCAAAGATGAGGATTCGCGGCGAAATGGTGCATTTTAGAGCAGAAGATGTAAACCACATCTATCACCTCCCTGACCATGATATGGGCCTATTCCGTGCAAGAGATTGAGTTCGAGGGGATTGGTTGGTCTCCAAACTATGCCTGAGTGTGGATGTTCCTTGGGTAGCGGAAAAGAAAGGAATCACATCCAAGGAGTTCACTGCTGAAGCTAAGATATGGCTGGCCATCCTATGCAGTTGCGTCTCTCATGTGTCAAATATATGGAATGTGCCTGTGATGAGACCCCAGATGGTAGCATGCATTCTTGATGGTATTCCTCTAACCGTTGGTGAGATCTTCATCAATGAACTGAAGGAGTATCGGTATCTAAACGGTCCATCATTGATATTCCCATCCCTTATCACTGAGTTGTACCAACTTGTGGGGGTTGAGGAGGCTCCGGGGGACAACTAGATAGAGCTGGGAAAGCCTATCAACCCTTTAAATAAGAGTGGAGAGGGTGGAGCCATCAAGAGCAAAAGGAGGAAATTGGGATTGCCTTCTCAGACCGAGCAAGTTAGACAGCCTTCATCTTCCACAAGAGGGCCATTTGTTATACTTTCCGAGGAAATGCGGTAGATTCGCGAGCTAGTATCTCACCTTCCTCAGGGACCTGGGGAAACATCTGAGGGACCCTCTACATATGTTTCAAAGAAGTACTTCCAAAAGTACCGTGATGATCAAAAGAAGTAGGGGGGTCAAATGAAGAAGGTGGAGAAAGCATATACTGATTTGTCCAAGGAATAAGGTGGATTGAGCTCTTCTCATTCGCAACTGGCAAATGCACACAACATGATAAAGAAAAGGGAGAAGAAGAGAGATAAATTCTTCACCCGCATGTGGAAGGGTGTGGAGAGGCTATTGAATGTTCTAAAGCCTCAAGAGCCACTACCATCGACTGAACCGGAAGAGGATGATGATGTTCCAGTCCGTTGGTCAGAGGAAGAAAAAGAGGAAGACGCGACGGAGTCCGACAGTGACGAGAGCACGTGATGCAGTATTCAGGGAGCACCCTTTCACCATTATATTGTATCTTGATTAGTTCCATTGGGGACATTGCAACATTTTGAGTTGGGAGGGGGGGCTTCTTGTATAACCGTGGATGGGATATTATTTTGCTTTCATTTGAATTGGTATTTTGTTATTGCTTCCATTTGACGACATTTTATATATATAGTGTGTTTTATTTTGGTGGCGATATCCTTGGTTTTATTTTCACCACAGTCCTTTTTCCGAGGATGCAAGTTTTCTTTTTGAACTGGGTAATATTTTGGTAAAAATTTTGTTTCAGACTCTTCCCAATAATGGATAGCCTGGCAACTTTCTTTAGGGAATTAGTCCTGTAGTTTAGATATAGTTTTCGTTAATTTAGGAAGAATAAGTGGGTTGAATTAGGGTTGTGCCCCTTGGCCAATTTGTGGCTTGCTCGGTACCAACATGATTTAAACCTCGGAATATGAATTCTCGATTTTTGAAAAAGAAAATGATAGAAGTAAAGATTATTATCACTCAATTTATTCACAAAATAGTTTCTTAGGCTATATGTGATCTCCTTGAGATTCACTAGTTTCAATTGGGTTTGGATTTGTATTGCACTTGAGATTTCAGGTGCCATGTGTGGTGATATTTATTGAAAACTTCCCTTGTGTCATCTGCAGTTTAGAACTTTCCCGAAATGTGCTCCAAGGAGAAATCCTGAACTAACTTGGTTTGGAAAAAAATTGATATTAGGCCTTCCTTGGACTGCTATTTTGCCTGAATTTCCTACCCGTGCCTATTTTCCCCGGTCAACCCTTCTGAGCCTTAAAACCTTTTTCTTCGGCAACCATGTTACAAGTTGTCTGAGCAATAGGTTGAGTCCTGCCCCTGCCTCGGCCTCTGGCATGGCCTTGGACTCTACCCCAAGTAGGGGTTGTTGCTGCTGGGGGACCTGATTGTTGGTCATTGGAAAAAGAAGCATGTTTTCTCACCATTTGCGAGACAAAAGAAGAGTTCTATCAGTATTTGAGAAAACAAGAATCGAACGATAAAGTAGACATAAAAATGAGTTTGTTCTTAACTTCATAGCCTCTGAGAGATAAGTACAGAAGTCTCTGTACCGATCCTCCAGACTCTATTAATCTTGTTCCTGAATTGTGAGACTAGGCAACCTAGAGTTGTGATACCAACTTGTCACGACCCAAATTTCCAACCCTCGGGGTTGTGATGGCGCCTAACATTATACTTGCTTGGCAAGCCAATGTTAGAACTTAACTAACCTTTTCTTTTAGAAGTTTACTTAAACACAATAGAACAATATAAAATAAAAAGGAAATCTAATACTTTCCAATAAATGCAATCAGGAATAATATTCGAAATACTAAAACAAACCATGAACTATTACTAACTATATAACTACCCAGGGTCTGGTGTCATAATTCACGAACTACTAAAGAATACTACATGTATTTGGCTAAAAGAAATATATCTCTGTTTTGAATGAATTAAAACAACAATCTAAATAATAAAGGAAAGACTCCATTGCGAACGCCAGCAGATCTACCTCGTCTCTCTGTGCGAATAATATCAGCTACTACTTTCATCAAGCTCTGGCCAGTACCTGGATCTACACAAGAAGTACAGATGGCAGTATCAGTACAACCGACCCCATGTACTGGTAAGTGTCGAGCCTAACCTCGACGAAGTAGTGACGATGCTACGGCGGGGCATTTATAACATAACCTGGATACAATGTATAATAAAGCAACAAGGGAATACTAACAAATTAAACAATACTTGCAATTCACCGCTCAAGCACATCTCTTCCTTTAGAATTTGCCTCTAACCCGCTCAGATCTAATCACAATTGGTTCAATATCATTTATTATTGCTAAAGGAATTAACTTTAATGAAAAATCATGGCTTTCCTAAGTTTTCTTATCAAAAGCTGAAATCGAACTCGGGCATGCTTGGTCTAAACTCGAAGTTCAGACCAAAATTCGTTTACTCATTGTCCCCCAAGCCCAGATATACAATTGGTTTTGGAATCCGACCCCAATTCGAGGTCTAAATTTCCAAATTTCAAAATTCCTAGGTTCTACCCAAAAATCCCAATTTTTACCATGAAAACTCTAGATTCTATGATGAAATCTTGTAAAAAGTTGTTAAGGATTGAAAGGAATTAGTTAGGGATCACTTACCAATGATTTGGAGAAGTTTGGGTCTTTGGAAAATCGTCTACGGAGGTTTAGGGTTTGAAAGAATTAAAAAATATGTGAAAATCCCGTCTTAAATCCCACTTAATAGGCTGCAGTAATCGCAATTGCGATCAGGGGTTCGCAATTGCGAACCCTTCAAAATTCTTGCTGACTTCGTATTTGCGACCTGAATGTCGTATTTGCGAGGATGGCCTTCCCAGGCCTGGTTCGCATTTGCGATCAAAATCCTAGTATTTGCTAGACCTGCCAACTTTGCAATTGTGAAGCCTGATCTCGCAATTGCGAGATTAGAGGCCTGGTGAAAGACACTAGATGCACAACTGAGATTTCTTAGTCTAAATCGCTCTGTAGCCTATCCAAAACTCACCCGAGCCCTCGGGACTCCAAACCAAACATGCACGCAAGTTTAAAAACATCATACGGACTTGCTCGTGCGATCAAATCACAAAAATAACATCAAAACTACGAATTTAACCTCAAACACATGATTTTACTCAAGAACACTTCAATTTCACTATTTCTCCACCGAACGTCCGAATCACGTCAAATCAACTTTGATTCTCACCAAATTTCATAGATAGAACTTAAATATCATAACAATCTTGTACCGGGCCCCGAAATAAAATACGGGCCCGATGCCAATGATTTCACACATTAATTCATTTCTTTATTTTCTTAATAATCCAGCAAAATATTTTTTCTTCAAAGGTTGATTTCTAAGGCTAGGGACCTCGGAATTTAGTTATGGGCATACGCCCAAGTCCCATATTTTATTGCAAACCTCTCGGGATCGTCGGAACACAAATCCGGGTCAGTTTGCTCAAAATGTTGACCAAAGTCAACTAAACCCAATTTTAAATTCTCAAAATTATTATTTCTCATGTTTTCACATAAAAGCTTTCCTGTAACAAGTCCGGAATGCGCACGCAAATCGAAATAAATAAAATTTATCTTTTTAAGGCTAATGAGCCTAGAATAGTGTCTTAATTCATAAGATGACCCTTTGGGTCATCACAGCCGACCAGCATTCACCGAATTTGTAGCTGTAATTGACTTGTAGCCATGCCGCAGTGACAATTCTTTCTCGACCCAATGGATGCACTCGACCCTTGACTCATTTTCCTTCAATTGTTTGAGTAATGTGTTTTGGAAATAAAAATTGGGGTTCAACTGTGATCAATTTTTTTTTGGGTCAAATGGGTTAATTTGAGCGGGTAAATAAAATATGGTTGAAATATGATCAATTTTATTTTTATCACATGGCCGGTCAAATGGATAATTTTAAATGGGTCAAATGGGTAATTTCAACGTGTCAAAAAATGTATGGTTAAGGATGGGCCACATGGATCCTGAACCCTAACCCTAACCCTAGAAATTCAACATAAATCAATAAACTTTCTTAATGGACGAGTGTCAAATTGAGGACGAACACCCTAGACATTCAGCATAAATCAATAAACTTTCTTAAGGGCGAGTGTCAACTTGAGGCTTCGTCCTCAACTCTTATTGAGGTCGAGGGTAAACTAATGGTTGAGAATTCACCAAAATAAGGATTACATCACATTCGACCTTGGTGTTTCTGAATTTATAACATTTAAACATCATGGAACATTTAAAGTTATTATACATGATGGTGTATTTCATACCATTAAGAGTTGGTCATTCTAGAATATGTAGCAACTCAAGAAGCAAGATCTCTAAGTATAAGAGTGTTGTCTAGTGAAGTGTTGTCAACAGTAATGCCTCTTAAGTATAAATGTTGTATATTGAATATTGGGTTGTAATATCAATATGTGTTGATATTATGTAATGCTATGATCGATTATAATAGGTATTTAGTCTTCAAATTGCATACATTGCCTTAACATTATGTAGTAATAATATTCATTGACTATATAATGAAAATTATTTTCGCCAATTATAAGCTTAGATTGATACCGATAATATATACGTTATAGTAATCCATATCCAATTCAAAGTTTGCAATTTGTTGAACTAGATGTTTACAACTTTAAGTTATTCACAAATAATTGTCATTTTTTTATTTAAGGTAACTAAATTAATACTTTACACTAACTAACAACTAATAATCGAGGAACCACCCCTATGTATGTCCAATTTATGATTGATATTATGTTCTTAATTCCTTACTTAAAGTCTATTTATTCACATTTACAATGTATCTATAGAGCACCAGTGGGGTAGACTATATATTGTAGGTTTATTCAAAAACTGTTGTGAAATTTTCAATTAATTGGTGAAAAATTTCAATATTTGGAAGACTGAAATTTATATCCCCTGGGTGTTATGTTTCTATTGGAACCTCTTTATTTCATTTTGGGACATTTTTGCACTTAAGTGTTGTCAAATGGAAAAATGTCGAAAAAGGATAAAAATGAAAAACAAAGCAACAAAATTAAAAAAGAACAGGGCAGAAAATTAAATAGACAAAAACATAATATTCTAATTAAATAACTCCCCTCACAGCAGCATACATTTTTTCCAATTAACTAAAGAGAAATATTTAAATTGCAGGGGTAGAAGGATCAAGAGGAGGAGAAGTTCCTGGGCTAACATAGTGTCAATATTTTTGCCATCCCTGCGAAGAAGAATTTGAAGCATACGTGTTATACGACGAATGCTCCTCTCTTGCCTCACCCTGTCTTCTTGGATCTATCGGATGAGCCTATCCAGTGATTCCCTAATGAAAATAGCATCCATGATTGTCCTTGGCTTCAGAGGCATTTCTCTGTAAAGTGATTGGGCTATTTGGAATATGAAATAAATATTTCCATCAGATCCGGTGTATTTATAGGCAAAATTTGACGCTAAATGGTGCATTTCCATATGACTTATTGTAAATGACGTGATTGTTGAGTATTTTGAGAAATGAATTGATGCTTTGCATCGACATATTCGATGTGGTTAATTATACAACTGCTTTTCATATTGTCTGTCAGCTATTATTAACATTAGACATTAAATTAACTACCTAAACCAATAGTTGTCAATAGACTACCTAAACCAGCGCAAAAAGTCTTGGTTAAATTGAAAATATCGATGGGGGTTGACAATAGAATATTGGTTGATTGCAGGTGGTTGAAGATAGAATAAGGGGTTGATTATAAGACAGGGAATAAGTATGTCACATGATTCCTTCTTAAAATAAGGAGGTTGATTCTAGATCGCAGGTCTAAAATAGACAGTGTGAGTGGTTGATGTTACACCTCGTAGTATTGTACGTTGGATTTGTCGTAAAACAATTGACATAAGTTCAAGGAAAAGATTATTTTTGAGGTTATAAGTATTATGCTATTTCAAACAAGTGATAAATAAAGTCGTGAAGGTAAGAGGGTAAACAAATCGAAGAAAATGAGTTTCATCGAAGTTTGACATTTTGGGATGAGAAAAAAAAGGTCCGAGCTATAATACCATGTATTTATGGAATGTTGCTATACCATACGACCATAATAGTGAGGTGTATGAAGTATACTAGTATTTAAGTGAAATGAGACCTAGAAATTATTATGTGGCTAATTGGTTAAATATTGAATTTTAGTGAAAGATTAATAGATTATTTAGTAGGTAATTATTATTATGGGCATCAATCCTCGTGTACTAGCTAGAATGACTAAGCATTACAAGTTAATAGGTGGCCTCTTAGGAGTTAACTGCTTTATTAGGTGTATTCATGATAGGGGGCCCACACTCTATTATGTGGAGTCCAAATTCATTTTCTAACTAAAGTTAGTTATTCATATGTTTTAAAAAAGAACTAGTGTTCAGCAGCAAAGCATACATATTTGAGAAGTGATATATTCCATATTTGAGGAGTGGGAGGAAATTTATCTCTAAAATGACACAAAGGTCTAGGATGGAGGCAACAATGTGACTTTCACTTTTGTGTGTAGTAGCCCATGATCTAATTGTGTAAACACCAACGTCCCTCCACCATTTTTAAGGGGATAACTCCTATTCCTTCTCAACAAAATAGATACTAAGTTCTATGATTGAGGCAAATGCAGAAAATGACATAGATGTTATACACGCATCGGTTTCCTCCGGATAATAGCAAATTGGAGACTTATTTGTAGTGAAGTAAGGTGGAAGAAGACTAGTTTTGGCATATAAGATTAAGGTGTGGAGGATATTGTTCACGGATACAAGTAGAAAGTTGGCATTAAAGGTATGTTAAAGTTATCTCTTCTTTCCTTTGGGCATGATCCATACGATACAAACAAAACGAGAAAACACGAAACTTTCGTAATGACTCTATTCATAGAAGTACTAGGGGTGCCTATGTTCTTGGTTCCCCAAGTATCTTATTATTATATCTTTTGTTCATGGGTCTCAGAAAAATACATAATTGATAAAGGTTTATCTGAAGGCGACATTCCGAGAGATATTATTGACTTACTTCATTATACATTGCATTCATTTATACACGTATATTGACCCATAATCAGATGGAGTTATATACGCACATATTATATGTATATAGGGTGGGGGAAAAGGTTACAACATTATATACGCACCACCACCTGATCAGTTGGTATACGTTGATGATTTCGCCCACTGTGGCCGAGATGATATAATGGGATTCCCTTAGAGTCTTGATGATGTTATGAATGTATATACCTATGCATGGTATGATATTTATACACATATGCATGACATTATAAATTTTTCATGATTTTCAAAACTATTCAAACTAATAGGTTGAGTCTTTTACTCTATGTTTCTTTATGTCTGTTGTATCTATCACGCACCTTTTTTTTTCTCCTCCTTAGCGGAAGATCGGGTTCATGACATTGGTGGGACAACTCTTTCCTTTTGGGAAAGGGGTTCTCATATTTTAAAGAGTCGCCACCTAACGATTTTAACGGTGTGTTAGGGCACCTAAGGGTTCAATTACAACTACGTTGCTAACCAGAGATTTAGGTAAGGGCTTGAAATTATCCTAAGGGGAAGGTGTTAGGCACCCCTCAGGATCCACAAGTGTGGTTCCCGGCTAAATGGTTTTGTGAATTTGTACAAATAGCAAATAACAAGTAAAGGCTCAAATAAGAGGGGATTTAAGTCTTAAGCATACATGTGTTTAGAAAAAAAGTAGGGGTAATTACGAACTATCGTATACAAGTGTCCTAGGTTTATAATAATATGGATCACATCAATGCAATACCGATAATCACTCCTCGAAGAGGGGCTACACATGGTATTAGCGCACCGGTCATCATATCCATATTCTACCCTTCCCACCCCATGAAGGTAATTAAAGCGTGTGTTGGTCATGGATTCTATTGCGTGCTATTACCCATCACATTCTGCCAGTTATTTTTTAGAGAAAACTGAGTGGGGTAGTTATACTTTTTATACATTAGTAATTAGACTAAATGTAGTTGCGATTATGGCCCTATAACATGATATCTAATGCACAGATAGAGATGCAAAATGATGCGTATGTAGAATTCCTAAGCATGATTTCTAAATGCTCAGTAGTTACAGTACTAATCATGATTTCAGAAGATGCTAGAGTGATAACCTATTTTAATGTTGTTTAGCCTAGGACAAGATTTCTAAGCGTACATGGTAGTGTGGAACATGACAATAGAGAATACCATTTATTAGCAGGATTTTTCTAAGTAAAAGTGAACATATTGAAACAGTGGGCATGAGACCTAATAAACATGATTTCTAATGCGTGAATTTGAACATATGGTCCTAAACATGATCTCTATTGCGCAGATAGGAAAGAAAATCAAATAGCATGGTTTCTAATGCATGAATTTGAACATATGGGCCTAAACATGATCTCTATTGCACAAATAGGAAATAAAGTCTAATAGCATAATTTCTATCCCTTTAATAGCTAATGCATGCGTAGCTACCCCTCCCTTTTCACTATCCATCCCCTAAGTTGTTACAAATAATTACAGGCCAGGGAATTATGAATTACACAACCAAAGGAAAATAAGAAGTTACTTCTATTGGGAGCCTTCAATTAGGTCAGATTTTGGAAACCTCACTGCCTTATGGTATTGCATAGCCTTTTCATAATCCGGATGTGTTAGAGTTCCCTAAGTACCTCAAGGGCTCCCGGGCAGTGCTCACACCCAGACATAACCAAAGAATTAAACATGTGCAGTGTGGAAGTGCCAGCCTTGTGTGTCAGAGTTTAGAGGGTACTCAAAGGGTTCCCAAAGCAGTGCTCACACGAAGGGTGCTGAACTTAGACTTCTAAGAGTGTATGTGCGAGTGCTTTTTATTTAAAAGGATTTAAGTAAGGAATAGTTTTGAGAAAGGGTAAGTAAGAAAACAGTTTTGAAGAGGGAAATTGGAGCGTAACATCACACAAGGACCAAGGATAGTCCAACAATCACAAACATGGGTAATGGGATTAAGGAAAAATACAGAGCATGTAAGGGCATACATACAGTAGGCAGATACGCACACAGACATACAATGAGGAACTCCTAAGGGTCTAGAGGATTAGGGGGTACAGAGCTAGGTAAGTCATATGTGGCTAGAATCCATAGTTTTAATCATCATATACCTTACATTTTATGTACTTTTGTGATAAAAATACATGTTATATGTGCATAATGGAGTCTATTTTATGTGTAGGTGAATTTGAGATGGAAGCTGAGCTAAATAGGTGCATAAACGGCAAAAATACGCTCAAGAGTCGAAAAGGAGTGACCCGGGCCATAGCCGCGCGTTTAACCCTAAAAGCCAGCCGTACCCAGGCGTTATTGGGGCGTTTCATCCCAAACGCCAGCCCTCCCCAGGCGTTAGAGCCCAAATGCCTGGCCTATCCAGGCTTTAGGTAAGTGTTTGGGGCTTAACGCCTGGGGTCCCTGGTCCGGTAAATTTCGAGTTTTGAAGGTTTTAAGTGTTTCCCGGTTGGAATAGAAGTCTCCTACACGTTTAGGGTTTATCCCAAACATATAAATAGACCCAAAAACACAACTTTGAAGGGGGGGATGCCATATTTAGAGAGAATATACACTCAAGATCATTGAGGAAGCAAAGGATTATCAGTTTTCTTCATCTTAATCTAGTATTTTCCATTTATGCAAAACTTATGCAATTGTTTAATTCTAGTATGAGTGGCTAAACACCCATTGTTCTGGGGTTGTGGTTTAGCCATGAATATTGTTATTCGATATTAACTTAACCTTGATTATAATTCACTCAATATATGGTTGTTTCTTCAATTCTGCATTTAATTGCCTAATTGTTTGGCCAGCAATTAGGTTCTATATACTATCTATGTTATGCTTGGGAGAGTCGTATATAGATTAGAGAATAATTGAAGAGAGCGCAATCTTAACCCTTCAGGGGAGCAGATTTGTGGTTAGGATAGGAATATACCTAGTCACCGTGCTTAATTAAACATCGTAATCTTAGTGCGTTCTAATAGATTAATTTCATAGGAATATAGGCGTTAATCTATTGTGAATAGGCGAGTAGTACTTTGGGAGAAGGCTACGAGAGTAATTATCGATTAATTACCAACCATGAGTGAATTATATTAAAGGGAGAGTTAATTAGAATGCAATACGAATGGTGAATTGATCACACCCTGGAATATTTGTCTCTATTGAGTACACAATAATATTCTCGTTACTTGATAATTAGTTCATAAATTCGTAGAATAAATTAGTTATATTCCTGGATTTTGTTTTGGCTCGATTAAATAGCAATTAGAGTGATTCAATAAGTAGTTTACGCAAGTCCCTGTGGGTTCGACATTCGATTTAACACTATATTACTTGCTACGACCACATATACTTGCGTGTGCGATTTGGACCAACAAGTTTTTGGCGCCGTTGCCGGGGACTTGATTGTAGACTACTTTTTAGTTACTTGCTTTAATTGTTTATTTCACTGAGTCTAACGTCACGTGATTTTTGCTCTAATCTCAGAAACATCGAGTGAATGCGTAGGGTCAGAAGCCAGGATAGACTTTACGTCTTTGACCCCGAACCTCAGAGATCATTTCACAGGAGATTGCGAGAAGCAAGAGGTACCGACAATCTTCAGGACTTCATCTAATTTCCTGTGAACATGGCAGAGGAACAATGCATGGTTGTTCAGGAGGTGCCAATGCCAAGTATTGCTAATGTCACCTCCAGCATCGTGAAGCCCAGAATCACTAGGCACTTTGAGCTGAAACAGAGCATGATCCAACTACTTCATGCAAACGGGCAGTTTTTGGGTCTTCCACACGAGGATCCAGAGCAGCACATTTTGAACTTCTTGGAGATTAGTGATAATTATATCACTAACGGGGTCACGCCAGATTATGTGAGGCTCGCGCTTTTCCCATTCTCTATATTGGGCGAAGCAAAGCGATGGCTGAAGGGAGAACCATCTAATTCCATCACAACATGGAACGATTTGGCGAGAAAATTTCTAGCAAGGTTCTTCCCTTCAGGAAAGAGCGCAAAGATCCGGAGTGAGATAGTCTCATTTAGACAGAAAATACGTGAATCGTTATATTCAGCATGGGAAAGGTTCAAGGGGCTACTCAGAGACTGTCCTCATCACAATCAGACAAACGAGGTGTTAGTTCACACATTCATTGAGGGGCTCCATCCGCAAACAAAAATTATGGTAGATGCAGCAGTCGGAGTTCAGGTGTTGGAGAAGAATTATGATGAAATATTTGCATTACTGAATAAATTCTCCAAAAGCAATCCAGACTGGGACGGTGATATGGGGAGAAATGTGGCTCAAAAGTCACCAGGGGTTCTTGAACTAGATGTGGTTTCAACATTCTCAGCCCAAATTTCCACATTGACTAACCAAGTGAATCAGATGAAGCTGATCATTAACAAGAAACAATCTCAACCAGTGCAACAGATTCAGGTATTTTATGAAGTTTGTGGAAAGGGTCATTCGAGTGATTTATGCCCAGTGAATCCAGAGTCTGTCTGCTTTGTGGGTAATGTGAATAGGGGACAAGAAAATCAATATGGAAACACTTATAACCCCAACTGGAGAAACCACCCAAACTTCTCTTGGGTTGGAAATCAGAGCACTCAGCATAACTACAGGCATCTAGCACTTCAACAGCAGTACAAACCACCTCAGGTTGAACCATCAGCAAGCCTTGAGGATATTATGAAGAGAATGGTGAATGACCAACTTGCTTTCAATCAGAAAATAATGGCTGACACCAAGCCTAGACTGTAGCAATGTGAAACTTAGAACGTCAAGTGGGGCAACTCGCCAGTTCTCAAAATACCCGACCAACGGGGGCGCTTCCAAGTGACACTGAAGCTAATCCTAAAGCATCTGTTAATGCTATATCATTGAGGAATGGGAAGGAATTGGAACAAGTTTAGTCCAAGAAGAGGAAGCAGGTAACTTTTGATAAGGAACCAATCACTATTGAATCAACACCAGACAACCCGCCTGCAAAGGAGGCGGTGGCTGAGCAACCCCCACCAAGTGTTGCGAGGCCGCCCCCTTCATTCCCCCAAAGGTTGAAAAAGGTGAAAGATAATGCCGCATACAAAAAGTTTCTTGACCTCTTGAAGCAGGTACAAATCAATATTCCACTGGTAGACATTTTGCAGGAGGTGCCAAAATATGCAAAATACATGAAGGACATTGTGGCAAATAAATGGAGGTTGACTGAGTTCGAAATCGTGGCACCCACGGAGGAAGTTAGCTCAAGAATTCAAAGAATACTACCTCAGAAATTAAAAGATCCGAGTAGTTTTACTATCCAAATCTCAATTGGTAAGCATGCAGTCGGGCAAGCTTTGTGCGATCTTGGGGCAAGTATTAATTTGATGCCGCTATCCGTGTTCAAGCAATTGGGGTTGGGCGAACCACGCCCAGCAACAGTGATTTTACAATTGGCTCATCGCTCCCTTGCTCATCCTGAGAGACTAATTGAAGATGTGCTGGTGCAGGTGGGTTCCTTCATATTTCCAGTTGATTTCATTATCTTGGACTATGATCCTGATCAGGAAGTCCCATTTATTTTGGGGCGTCCATTTCTAGCTACGGGCCGAGCTATCATCAATGTGTGTGAAGGGAAAATGACAATGCGAGTTGGTGATCAAGTGGAGGTGTTTAATGTTTATAAGGCACTCAAGTTGCCTGTCCACTATGAAGAGCTATACATGATTACTGTAGTGGAAAGCAAATCAGAGTCAATGGCTCTATACATGAGTCCTGTTGACCCTCTTGAGCAAGTGTTAGTTTGGGATGAAGAAGACTGTGGGGATGAAACAAGGGGAGACATTGAGAAGGCTTTTGAAGTATCTTGTAGTTACCTCCACGGGCTAGGAAAATTTGAAGAGTTGAACAAGCCTATTACTCTAACCCCTCCTAAGCCATCTATTGAAGAGGCTCCAAGATTGGAACTCAAACCTCTTCCAGCACATTTACGCTATGCTTATTTGGGGAACTCTGAGACATTGCCCGTGATCATCTCATCCAGCCTGACCAATACAAAAGAACAGAAATTGCTTAGGGTACGNAAGAAGGCTAAATCCTATCATGAAAGAAGTGGTGAAGAAAGAAGTAATAAAATTGCTAGATGGAGGTATCATTTTTCCTATTTCTGACAGCAATTGGGTGAGCCCGGTTCAATGTGTGCCCAAAAAGGGAGGGATAATCGTGATTGAGAATGAAAAGAATGAGCTGATTCCCACCCGCACTGTTACGGGTTGGAGAGTTTGCATTGATTATAGAAGGCTCAACAAAGCAACTCGCAAGGATCACTTCCCACTCACATTCATTTTTCAAATGCTGGACGGATTAGCAGGCATGAATATTATTACTTTCTGGATGGGTATTCAAGTTACAATCAAATTATCATATGCCCAGAGGATCAGGAAAAGACCACATTCACTTGCCCTTATGGCACATTCGCCTTCAAGCGAATGCCATTTGGTCTTTGTAATGCACCAGCCACCTTCCAGAGATGCATGATGGATATTTTCACTGACATGGTGGAAAAATTCGTAAAGGTGTTCATGGACGACTTCTCATTCTTTGGGTCATCCTATGATGATTGTTTGAAAAATCTGAGCATGGTGTTGGCCCGTTGTGAAGAAACAAATATGGTGTTAAATTGGAAGAAGTGTCACTTTATGGTGTAGGAAGGTATCGTTTTGGGTCATATAGTATCTAAAAGCGGCATCGAAGTGGATAAGGCAAAAGTGGAGGCAGTTGAAAAACTAACTCCACCAATTTCAGTGAAGGGCATCCGAAGTTTCCTAGGACACGCAGGATTTTATAGACGCTTTATTAAATATTTTTCTAAAATTGCTACTCCGTTGTGAAGGTTGCTGGAAAAAGATGTCAAGTTCAATTTTGATGCACCCTGCCTGAAAGCATTTGAGGAGCACAAGATGAAATTGGTAGCTGCCCCCATAATTGTTGCACTTGATTGGTCAATACCATTTGAACTTATATGTGATGCAAGTGACCATGCAATTGGGGCAGTGCTAGGCCAAAGGAAAGACAATGTGTTTTATTCCATCTACTATGCGAGCAAGACCCTCGATGATGCACAACAGAATAACACCACCACTGAAAAGGAGCTGTTAGCTGTTGTATGGGCCTTTGAAAATTTCTGAGCATACTTGGTGGGCACGAAAGTTATTTTCCACACAGATCACGCAGTAATCAGGTACTTATTTACAAAAAAAGAATCTAAAGCTAGTTTGATGCGCTGGGTTTTATTTATGCAGGAATTTGATGTGGAGTTAAAGACCGAAAGGGCACTGATAACCAAGTAGCTGACCATCTGTCAAGTCTAGAAAATCATGATCATGTTGAGGAGGGTGGAGATATTAAAGAAGTCTTTCCTGATGAGCAACGTTTTGCTATAACCCAAGACCCTCCTCCGTGGTATGCCGATTATGTGAATTATCTGGTGAGTGGGGTACTTCCTCCGGAAATAGAATCTGAAGCAAGGGAGAGGTTTTTACGCAATGTGAAATTTTACTACTGGGATGAGCCCTACCTGTACAAAGAATGTGGTGATCAGTTAATGAGGAAATGCATTCCTGATGTAGAAGTAGAACAGGTGTTGTACGATTTTCATGCATCACCATATGGAGGCCATCATGGTGGCGATCGAACGGCAGTGAAAGTGCTAAAATCTGGGTTCTTTTGGCCAACACTATTCAAAGATTCCCACACATTTGTTAAAAAGTGTGACCAATGCCAGAGAACAAGAACGATAACAAGGAAGCACGAGATTCCTTTGAATAATATCTTGGAGGTAGAGATTTTTGATGTGTGGGGGATAGATTTTATGGGTCCATTCGCATCATCCAGGGGACATAAATACATTTTGCTGGAAGTTGACTACGTGTCGAAATGGGTAGAGGCAATTGCATTGCCGAAGAATGACGCCATGGTTGTCGCTGCGTTTGTGAAGAAGAATATATTCTCCAGATTTGGCACTCCACGGGCCTTGATTAGTGATGAAGGAACCCATTTTTGCTATTGGTTGTTGAATAACCTTTTAGCTAATTATGGGGTCCGTCATCGAGTTGCAACAGCATATCACCCTCAAACCAGTGGCCAAGCAGAGGTATCCAATAGAGAAATCAAGCAAATACTGGAGAAAACGGTTAGTGTGAACAGGAAGGATTGGGCTGCTAAGTTAGGCGATGCATTATGGTCATACAGAACAGCGTACAAAACACCAATTGGGGCATCGTCGTACAAGTTGGTCTATGGGAAGGCATGTCACTTGCCTGTAGATCTTGAACACAAGGCGTATTGGGCCATCAAGAAGCTAAACATCAAGCTTGAAGCCGCGGGTGAGAGAAGATTTCTGCAGTTGGATGAATTGGATGAGTTCAGGTTGCACTCATACGAAAATGCCAAACTTTACAAAGAAAAGACCAAGAGATNTTCAATTCTAGGCTTAGACTGTTTCCTGGAAAGCTGAAATCGAGATGGTCAGGCCCATTTGAGATGATGAGAGTCACCCCATATGGTGCACTTTAGTTGCAAGCTATACATCGTGAAAGAAAATTTTTAGTGAATGGATGGACATAGAGTCAAACACTATTGGGGTGGTACCATAAATCGTGAGAAGAACAAAGTTGTGCTCGCCGATGAGTGAAGTGAGATTCTGCGTCGTGCCGCGACGTTAAATCAGGCGCTTCATAGGAGGCAACCTATTGACTTGTTGTAATCGTCGTGCCACGACATTAACTAAGGCGCTTATTGGGAGGCAACCCAATGCTTAGTTAAATCTTAGCATAGCTAGAAGTAATTCTTGTAATTATAGGTACTAACGAGCTTGGGAATGCATTCGAGGTTTAAGGAGCAGTGTGCTAGCATGACGGAAGGCCTGGCTAAAGCCAGGGTGGGCCGGGCGGTAAGACCCTAATTCCTGGCTAAAGCCAGGGTGGGCCGGGCGATAAGCCCCTAACGCCTGGCTAATGCTAGGGGGACCGGACAATAGATCCCTAATGCCTGGCTAACGCCAGGGTGCCCGGGATTTAAGATCAAAACGCACATTAAACGCCAAGTATGCCCTCTTATTTTATTCACCCCCAACTCTCTCAAGAACACCACTTCATCCGAAAACCACACAACAAGTTCACTGCACACGCATCAACAACACACATCTTCACCCAAACACCTAGTTCACTAGCACAAGTACACAGTACACACATCTTCCCCCAAATTTGCACAATTTCGATTTTGTGGTCAACTTCATCCGACAAACACACATCAAGCGTTGAGGTATGATTTTAACCCTACCCCTTGTTACTTCGAAGTGGGTATTACAATTATGAAAGGTGTAGCCTCGATTCATGGTGATTCTTTATGGGTTTATGCTATTCATGGTCATATTGTATCATATTGTGATTCCCAACCCCCGAACCCTTTAGGAATAGGCTGAAATTGTGAAGCTAAGTGGTATTATGGAACCCCAACCAGCTTTGGGTACATGAGGTAGTCCCTCAAGTCCATAAGAGCTCTCATGGCAATTGTGCTAGCCAAGTGCTCGATGTAATGCATCAATGGCAATACATATCCCAGATGGAGCCTGAGTCTCCGGGAAACAAATCACTAGTGCCATGCATCATGAACTCCATGAAATTTTTAGTGTGAAGAGGCTCACGAGAAGCCGTATGTGTCAAAATTTCTCATAAACGCGCCAAGGTAAAGTCTGAGTAACCTTGGAAATTTGGAAAAGCTCATAGTACACACGTTGTGAAACCCACTAACTACTGATCATCTGTGCAGGAAAAAGAAAAGGATGCTACCCAGAAGAACCACAGGCAAAGGAAAGGCCACGTCTTCGGCCCCAGCAAAAAGCAAAGCAAAACCCCCACCACCTCAGAAGAAAAGAAAAGGGGGAGATGTTACTTCTAGTATGATTGGTGAGGAAGCAGTAGCTGCTGTTGCTGCTATGAGACAACAGCCCGTTGGTCAACGGGAATATGGTATCAACAGCATACCAGTACAATCCAGGAAATGGTATGCACGCTGCAAGCCAAAGCATGTTCACCCTGAGGGGGCCATTACAGAAGGGAGTCTGAGAACAAAATTCCCAGCGATTTGGAGGAGCATCCATGAGCTGGGTTTAGGATATATGTTAAGACACAAAGTTCACATCAACTTGAACCTAGTCCGGGAATAAAATGCAGGGTTCGACCCTAAGGACAAGGAGGGATTGGTGCCAATTCGTGGGCACTTGGTAGATTTTTCGGCCAAGGCCATATGCGATTTTCTAGGTGCACCAAATGTTCCGGTGGAGCCTCTAGAGCAATTCATCCACCATCCCAACTATAGAGAGGCGAGGCACACACTGTGTGGAGTTGAGTCTAGAGCTACGTGGATTCGGGATAGAGCCACAAATCGCCATAAAAGGTTTCCCAAGAAAAAAATGAAGGCTGAAACCCATGTGTGGCTTAAAGTGATTAATTCACGGATACTACCATGCAACCATGACACCTTAATCAGCCGAGAGAGGATTTGTGTGCTCTATTTCCTCATGACGGGGCAGAGAGTGAATGTGCGCCATCTGATGCACTATCAAATGGGGTTGGTGCGGTCCAGCAATAGAATCGATCGAATACCATTCCCAAATTTCCTGACTCAGTTCCTACTAAATGAGAATTTAGCGGTTGATCCCAGCTTTGACCATAACATTGATCAACTCGCACGAGAGATTGATGTCACTGGCTTAAGACTGAAGGAAGAGTCTTCACTGACCGCTGCAGAGCGCAATGTGCGGGATGATGGCTTCATGGCCCATCTTTATGGGATGATGGTTTTGCAGTTGCGAATAGGAGGTCGGCCAGCGTCAGTTGCTGAGAGAGATGAGTTGGATCAGAGATACCCGCTCAATACTCATGCTCAGCAGATGATTGGAGCAGGTGAGGGATACAGGCTCCCAGATGATTAGGATATCAACACACCTGACGATTCTGATGTAGAGCCGATGCGCTCAGATGAGGAAGATGATGAAGAAGATGAGCATGAAGAGGAATGGAGAGCGTCAGATGATGAGGACGCTGAATGATCAGGGAGTTCTTGTACCTTGCTTCTATTACTTGTTTTGTCTCTTTATGATGCACTGAGGACAGTGCATGAATTAAGTTTGGGGTGTGTATACATACGTATTTTGGAAATGTTGTACCATCGTATTTTTAGGTAGTGTAGTAATTCACCCTTGGTTTTTATTTGGGCCACGGTTTTCCAAGGATGTAACTTGAACCGGGTGTTTATTTTTGTTTTTAGAGTAGTTAGGAAGAAACTGAGTAACTTAGAGATACCCATTGACATGGTTGATGCCGGAATATTAGGTTATGACATACATTCTGCTTTCTCTTATATTTGGATTGACATGTGATGCCTGAGTAAAGATAAATTACCTATTTTGTGACGCCTTAGCTCAGTTGTTTGACTTGTATGCTACATAGTGTAAATTGCTTAATTCTCTCAATTTTGTGTGCTTTCTTGACTTGTGAGTTGAATAAAACCGTTGTGATTGAGTCATGTGCAATGTGTGAGTGAGGTTTAGTGATTTTCTATTCTATCTTGTGTAGTCTAGAACTTTCCCTGTGTGTTAATTGAAGCGAAATTTTAGGTTATGCTAGTCTAGGAGATGACGTAGGCATTTTCTTGATTGATCATGGATGTGCTTGTCACATAAGAATTACAAAATTCCATTGATAGCCCCTTTGAGCCTTTAGACCTTTTCTTTGGTACCCACATTACAAGCCGTACCCCTATTTTGTTCTTAAATTGAGATTTTTGCACCTTTTCCTCCTAAGGCACTTAGTCGCTAAAAGAAGTAAGGTGGGATATTGGGGAATAGTTTTTGAGTGGAGCCATGGAAAGGCCTGTTAGTGCACAAAAAAATTGTATTCAAAAGTCACTAGCCAATGAACTGTCATGTATGGAGTGTGTGTAGGAAAGAATGAAAAAAAAATATAGTAAAAGTATGTACAAAAAGATACACACCTCCAAATTTTTATTAATTTGTGTTAGTGAAAATATAGAAGTGCTTAAATGAAAAAGGCCTATGTTAAATATGAATTGTGGCAAAGGAATGGGTTGAGAAGAATATGTGTTGATTTGTTAATGTAGTGTATTAAAGTGCTTAGGAGGGTTAGTCACTATTCCTAAATATATCCTACTCTTCCCTTAGCCTACATTACAACCTTAAAAATTCTAATTGATCCTAGACTTGTCTAACTTGAATTAGTGGAGATCTACACTAAGGGCAAGATTATGGTATGACCACAGGATGCATATGAATTCTTTGTGAGAGTGAGTGAATTTGTTCAATTGTGTGATGTCCTTAAATAATATTCAAAAGCATATTTGAATGTGTGGACTAGTTATATTCACTCTTTTGTTGTTGGTGAGGGCACATGATCTTATGAATGGATGGTAATGTTGTAAACTTTCTTGTTGAGTAGGTGCTTGAATTGAGAGGGCTTAGTGGTTGCAAGTTGACTCTTGAGGTTGGGTGGTTGCAATTAGGTTATTGGTATTATTGATTAAATTGTTATACTTGGGCATGTTTAAAGAAGGGAAAGAATGTGAAATTTTGTATGTTCATACTTGATTGCCGGTATCGATTATAGTTAAGGGGTAATCTGTGTGATTGAAAAGTAAAATACTCCTTGTTAATGAAATGTGTACGTGTTGAAGGATATTGCTCGAGGACGAGCAAGAGTCTAAGTGTGGGGTGTTGATGCGTGGCTAGAATCCATAGTTTTAAGCATCATATACCTTATATTTTATGTGCTTTTGTGATACAAATACATGTTATATGTGCATAATGGAGTCTATTTTATGTGTAGGTGAATTTGAGATGGAAGCCGAGCTAAATGGGTGCATAAACGTCAAAATTACGTTCAAGAGTCGAAAAGGAGTGACCCGGGCCATAGCCGGGCGTTTTACCCTAAAAGCCAGCCATAGCCGGGCGTTTTACCCCAAAAGCCAGCCATACCCAAGCGTTACTGGGGTGTTTCGGCCCAAACGCCAGCCCTCCCCAGGCGTTACTGAGGTGTTAGAGCCCAAATGCCTGGCCTATCCAGGCTTTATCTAGGCGTTTGGGGCTTAACGCCTGGGATCCCTGGTCCGGTAAATTTCGAGTTTTGAAGGTTTTAAATGTTTCCCGGTTGGAATAGCAGTCTCCTACACATTTAGGGTTTATCCCAAATATATAAATAGACCCAAAAACACAACTTTGAAGGGGGGGGATGCCATCTTTGGAGAGAATATACACACAATATCAATGAGGAAGCAAAGGATTATTAGTTTTCTTCATCTTAATCTAGTATTTTCCATTTATGCAAAACTTATGCAATTGTTTAATTCTAGTATGAGTGGCTAAACACCCATTGTTCTGGGGTTGTGGTTTAGCCTTGAATATTGTTATTCGATATTAACTTAACCTTGATTATAATTCGCTCAATATATGGTTATTTCTTCAATTCTGCATTTAATTGCTTAATTGTTTGGCCAGCAATTAGGCTCTATATACTATCTATGTTATGCTTGGGAAAGTCGTATATAGATTAGAGAAGAATTGAAGAGAGCGCTATATTAACCCTTCAGGGGAGCGAATTTGTGGTTAGGATAGGAATATACCTAGTCACCGTGCTTAATTAAATATTGTAATCTTAGTGCGTTCTAATAGATTAATTTCATAGGAATATAGGCGTTAATCTATTGAGAATAGGCGAGTAGTACTGCGGGAGAAGTCTACGAGAGCAATTATCGATTAATTAGCAACCATGAGTGAATTATATGAAAGGGAGATTTAATTAGAATGCAATACGAATGGTGAATTGATAACAACCCTGGAATATTTGTCTCTATTGAGTACACAACAATATTCTCATTACTTGATAATTAGTTCATAAATTCATAGAATAAATTAGTTATATTCCTGGATTTTGTTGGCTTGATTAAATAGCAATTAGAGTAATTCAATAAGTACTTTACGCAAGTCCCTGTGGGTTCGACATTCGATTTTAGATTATATTACTTGTTAAGACCATGTATACTTGCGTATGCGATTTGGACAAACAGTAAGATTAACCCCTAAGGCCATGGTTAAACAAATGTACCAGTCATAAGCATGTAAGAAGTAGGTGATAAGTGTACAGAAACATGCTGGTCATAAACAAATAAAGCCTAATTTAAACATGCAGAGGGGAGTTCAGGATCCTAGATACATGCTGAAGAATAAGTAAGCAAGTTGGAAGCATGCTGAATCACAACAGTAATGGAAACATGTTGGTTTGAGGACTGAAATATAAATTAGAACATACCAGTGAAGTGAAGAAAGCAGTAACAAAAACAGGAAAGTAGGAGAATGCACAATAGTTAGCCTCGGCTTGCAGCCGGCTAACCTAGAGTAGTAGTAATTAGCACAGAAGAGAGAGCAGAAAGTCTTTTAAATTGTGAGAGAGATTTTTTGAATAGATTAGTTCGTCTATCTGTGTTNGTGTGTCTGTGTATGAATAGAGTATATATAGTTTTGAAAACTTGATGAAAAATAAGGAAAGAACCAGAATTAACCAGTGATTGTGGGACTGAATATCAATCAGTACCCAATTAGTACAAGTATCCATATAATCAAGGGAGTAATTCACACGGTCAGTATTAAATAAGGAAAGAACCATATATAGCTTAGAGGAATATAAGAACAATGTAAGTATAATAGGTAATTAGGTATCCCTTAATTGAAGGGGTTAAACTCAAACGGCTAGTAGGTAAAATAATAATTAAGGAAATTTCTTATGCTTGTAACATGTAAGAAAATAGTTTCACCCCTAATTCAAGCATACAATTGAGACTAGGTTCAGAAGATGTCACTTAAGGAAATAGTAATCAATTAACAGTTAATCAATTATGTAACAAGGTAAGAAAACAAAGTTGGAAATCAATAAGAACATCTCATAAGAAATCAGGGATTCGAAATTGGTACTAATTAAGGGAAGGCCTCATGTATCTAAGGAAACATTCAGAATCAGCAGAGGATATCCTATGAAAAATCAGTGCAGTACTACTCATAATCATTCAGGGATTCAAGACAGTAACGATTCAAGAAGGGTGAACACACAAGAAGCAGCATAATCAAAGACCCAATAGCCTAGTGAAGCAATAATCACAAAGAAATAGGGATTACTCATGGGAAACTGACACACATACAAATCGAAAGAAAAGACATGCTCAGCATTTAGAACACAATGTTAAAACTAAATAAATCATGATTAAAAGTGATAAAACGTTTAAGCATATGAGAAAAATCACTTAAACTTTGAGAAATCGTTTGAAGAAAAGGTTTCAGAAACCCTGAGTGAAAAACTTGTTTAAAAATGGAAAACCTTTAAGAAAAAATGTAATAATACTCGTAATAAACCCGGATCTAGTGTAGATATAAGAGAATAGGAAGGTTTTTGAAGAAAACATGTAAAAGCTTCATGATATACACAAATCTAAGACAGATCTAAAGGAATCGTGAAAATACCAGGGGTTAGGGTTTCATAGAGTTGAAAAAAACAAGAAAAACCTTAAAGATGCCGCAAGCGTTAGCCGGAAAAGTCATTGCTCTTACTCAGACGGCCGGAGGAGGCCGGAAGATGGTATGAGGGACCATAGGTAGGAGTTGAACCGCTCTAGGTTCGCCTGAGGGCCTTAGGGTGTCATTAGACCGGTGTAGGGTGAAGCAGTAACCAGGAGATAGTGAAAGACCATAATTTTTGGCGAGGGAACTAGCCGGAGAAGACGAAGAAACTCCATTGGAGGTGGAGAGAAAAGGGAAGGTTCTACAGAGAACCAGAGAGAACCATAGAGAGATAGAGAGAGAATGAGAGAATGGGAAATAAGAGGTCGAAAGGGGGTAGGTCTAGGTTTAATTATGGTATGTGGGATCTGGGCCGTTGATAAGAAATAATCAACGGCCAGGATTAGCCAAAGGGTTGGGTCGGGCAGGTGAAGTATTGGGATTAGGTTTATTGGGTTGATTTTAAAAGGGGGTATTGGGCTGGTAGATTTAGGCTAAAATTAAAATTAAAAATGGCTATTAGTTAAATACCCATTAAAATAGATAAATAATTAATAAAAAATAGGTAATAATTATATAAAATGAAATTAATGTTATATAAATGAAATTAAGGTAATTAATGAATATAAAAGATATAAAAATGTAATAATTATTTATTTAAATAGTATAAAATGTACAATTAGGCCATAGTTGCAAAGTTATTGTAAATATGGTCAAATAATGCCAAATTGGCTAATTTGTGAAATAATTAAATCCTAATAGGATTAAAAATTATATATTTACTGGGAAATATTTTGAAATACTTATAATACAATTTATGAATAATTATTGAATATAAAAAATACTGAATAAATTGGAAAAGGATTTAATAAAAATGTGAAAAATTTCGGAAAAATACCAGTTATTATAAAGAGAGATTTTGGAGGTATATACAAATTTTAAAATAATTTGAGAAAAAATTGGGTATTAACAGCTGCCCCTCTTTACCCGGGAAGGATGAAAGAGTTGTCGGGTAAAGATATGATGGCCAATTTTGACCGAGTGGAAATAGCTTGAAAGGTTCAAGCCGCACCCTGGTTCATGAGTTGCCTACGTATCCCTGGTCTTACAGGAATCAGGTCGTATGTAGTTTCGGTGTCACGACCCAAAATCCTAACTAAGGTCGTGATGGCGCCCAACAGCGGGGCCAGGCAAGCCGACTCTTAAATTAGTAAAGGTTCCTTCTTATTTGTTTAAACACTTGAAAATATACTCAGTTTTTAAAATTTAAAACATGATTTGACAAGGATAATTAGCCAATTTTTAATCAAAACAGTCATGATGAGGAATGAGCCAAAATGTATATATACAAACCCGTAGACCAAATTATCAACTGCGTGTGTGCCAGGAACTAGTGTCACAAGTCCTACGGGCATACTAACAGAATATACAAAACATAATATACAATCCCACTGTCTAAGGAATAGATGGGAAATAAGCAAAAGAAAACTCCAAGGTGCCGCCGAAGATCTCCAGGAGAAGCAGTTCACCGTGAAGTCGGGTCCAGCTAAGATAAAAATCGAGATCCGGTCTGATAACCAGATGCACCATCCTCGGAGGCTGTACAATTAAGTGCAGAAGTGCAGCATGAGTACATAAACAAATATGTACCCAGTGAGTATCCCACCTAACCTCGAAGAGGTAGTGACGAGAGGTAGGCATGATACTTACTAGGGTCAACATTTCTAAATAACATGATTTAATAGGAACTAGGCAGGCATAACAGTCGTAGAAATCACAAGGAGATATATCATCAAGTATAGTTGTATTTACCTTTGCATGTCAAATTTCACTAACACATAATGTACTAAATTCCCTTATTAACATGAACCAGTTTGTATAATTACAACGAATTCCCAGTGAATCATACAACACATAATAGGCCGGACACGTAAGACCGAAACGTTGCGAAAAATAAATGTGCACTGTTGAGGGTCGAACGGCTCGGACCATAGATGCATCTATTACCCCGCAATCGAACATGTGACGCAGTTGACATAATAGTAGGGCTATTCCGCTCATGAATCATACATGTGACGCGGTGCCGCATACATACATAAAATTATCAATTTTTTAGGGAATTATCAAAGATTATTCTTTAAGGAAAGAGCCTAAGCAATATATCATGGACCACAACTTCCTAATATTCTCATGCCAAATCAAGGATAATAAGCAATTCAATATACGTTTAGGAATACATGTAAAGCACATATAAGCATGCTCGTGAGTCCTAGAACTACCCAACATAACATAGTAGTAGCTACGCACGGACTCTCGTCACTTCGTGCGTGCATAGCCCCCGCAAATAAGGACATGCAATTATTTATAATCACCTATGGGGACGATTCCCCCTTACAAGGTTAGAAAGGAGACTCACCTCGTGTCGAACCTACTCCCCGGACCAAGAACGCACCCGAAACTCCAAACTCTACACCCGAGGACTAGAAACTAGCCAAATGTTATACAAATTCATTAATTCATGCTCGAAATATGGAAATTCTCCTACTCATTTAGTAAATTTCCCATTCTTGAAGAAATTCTAAAATCCAACCTCAGGCCCACATGCTCGGATTCAAAAAATTCTCGAAGGAGACACTCACCCATAGCCTAAGGATCATTAATATACGATTTCTACCTGATTTCATAGCTAATTCACAGGTAAATTCTCAAATTATTGAAAGCCGTAGGTTACTACCCCATTCTTGAATTTCCACTAATTTAGGTAGTTAATTAAGCTAGTATTCCATGCATGAAGCTAATATTAGAGTAGAATTTACTTACCTTCAATAACTAAGTCGTTTGCCCCTCTAAAATGGTGGAAATCACCCCAAGGAAGAAGAAGAATATAAGAGAAATGAGTTAATTCCTGTGTATAAAAACACACTGTCTGAACAGCATTTCGGCACCTGCGGCCCGAGGACCGCAGTTGCGGTCTCGCACCTGCGAGCAAAGGCTTGTACCTGCGGAAGTGGAGACCGCACCTGTGGCTTCGCTCCTGCGGAATTTTGTCCGCACCTATGAGAATTTGCCTGACCACTGGGGGTCGCACCTACGAGGCTGGGACCGTAGGAGCGGTCCCGTGCCTGTGACTGGGCAACCGCACCTGCGGTCACACCATAACAGGTGCACCAGCAGCTAATGCAGCTAACTTTTGGCCTCGTGTGGTGTCCGGGAGGCACCTGGGCCCACCCGAGCCCCCATCCAAATATACCAACGAGTCCCAAATAATAATACGGACTCGCTCGAGCCTTCAGAACACCGAAAACAACGCTAAAACTCAAAATCACACCTCAAAACCCCTAGAACCAAACTTAGGAACTTTAAGTTTTCTAGAATTCGCTAACAACGCGCCGAAACGACCTATTCTACTCGGAATCACACAAAATTTTGCAGGCAAGTCATAAATGACATCTATTCCCGGTCTCGGAATTCCGTTCGGACCTCGATATCGCAAAAACACATCCCAAACCATAATAGGAACTTAAGGAACTCTTAATTCAATATTGGGCATTGAAACGCTTCCGGGTCATCAGAAACCCATTCCGAACATACGTCCAGGTCCGGCATCATCATACGAAGCTACCGAAATCGTCGAAACTCGATTCCGAGGTCGTTTACTAAAAATGTTGACCGAAGTTAAACTTGGCCTTAAACGCCAACCTTAAGGAACCAAATGTTCCTATAGCACTCTAAACACCTCCGAAACCCGGACCACCAGTCCCCGCGAGTCATAAATCATAATAAGTCGTTATCGAAAGTTTTATTTAGGGGAACGGGGTCCGATAACGCAAAATGACCGGTCGGGTCGTTACATTCTCGAGCTCTTAAACAAACGTTCATCCTCGAACGGGTCTAGAATCATATCTGGAGTGTTGAATAAGTGTGGGTATCTGCTCCGCATGTCCTCCTCGGACTCCCAGGTCGCCTCCTCGACTGGTTGGCCTTTCCACTGGACCTTTACGACAGAAACTCTCTTGGACCTCAACTGGAGGTCCTGTCTATCAATAATAGCAATTGGATCCTCCTCGTAGCCCAACCTCTCATCCAACTGAATAGTGCTGAAATCAACCACGTGAGAGAAATCGGCGTGGTACTTCCGGAGCATGGATACATGAAAAACTGGATGAACTCCTGATAAACTGGGAGGTAAGGCCAGCTCATAAGCAACCTCCCCAACTCACCTGAACACCTCGAAGGGACCAATAAACGTCGGGCTCAACTTTCCCTTCTTCCCAAACCTCATAATACCCTTCATAGGAAAGACATTCAACAGGACCCTATCTCCCTCCATAAATGATACATCACGCACCCTCTGATCCGCGTAACTCTTCTGTCTAGACTGTGCTGTGCGGAGCCTCTCTTGAATCAACTTCACTTTCTCCAAAGAATCCCTCACCAGGTCGGTGCCATATAACTTAGCCTCGCCAGGCTCAAACCAACGGATAGGAGAACGACATCGCCGACCATACAAAGCCCCAAATGGGGCCATCTGAATGCTGTACTGATAACTATTATTGAAAGCAAACTCGGCCAAAGGCAAGAACTGGTCCCACTGACCTCCGAAGTCAATCACACATGCCCTGAGCATGTCCTCCAATATCTGAACTGTACGCTCCGACTGACCATCAGTCTGAGGATGAAATGATGTGCGGAGGTATAGCTGGGTACCCATCTCACTATGTAATGCTCTCCAGAAGTGCGAGGTGAACTAAGGACCTTGATCTGATATAATGGACACCAGCACACCATGAAACCGGACTATCTCCCGAATGTAGATCTGGGCCAACCTCTCAGAAGTATAAGTAGAAGCTACTGGAATGAAATGCGCCGATTTGGTCAATCTATCCACAATGATCCAAACCGGGTCAACCTTACACAAAGTCCAAGGCAACCCAACAACAAAGTCCATAGCGATGCGCTCCTATTTCCACTCAGGAATGGGCATCTGCTAAAGTAGGCCTCCTGGCCTCTGGTGCTCATACTTCACTTGCTGGCAATTAAGACACCTAGCCACATACTCCACAATGTCCTTCTTCATTTGCCTCCACCAGAAATGTTGCTTCAAATCACGATACATCTTCGTAGCACCAGGATGAACAGAATACCGAGAACTGTGTGCCTCCTATAGAATCCTCTCCCTCAAGCCATCAGCCTTAGGAACACATAAGCAGCCCTTAAGTCTCAGAACACCATCCTCGCCAATAATAATATCCTTGGCCTTGCCCTAAACCACTGTCTCTTGTAGCTCAGCCAAACACGGATCATCATACTACCGAGCCTTAATCTCCCTTAATAACGAAGACTGAGCAACCACATATGCAAGAACTCGACAAGGCTCTGAAAGGTATAATCTCACCAGGCGATTAGCCAAGGACTGAATGTCCAATGCTAGAGGTCTCTCGTCTGTTGTGATATAATCCATGCTACACATACTCTCTGCCATCCTGCTCAAAGCATCTGCTACCACATTTGCCTTGCCCGGGTGATAATGAATGGTGATATCATAATCCTTCAACAACTCAAGCCACCTGCGCAGCCTCAAATTAAGATCCTTATGCTTGAAAAAGTGTTGCAAGCTATGGCGTTCTGTATAAACCTCACAAAACACTCCATACAAGTAGCGCCTCCAAATCTTAAGAGCATGAACAATCGCCGCCAACTCCAAATCATGCACAGGCTAATTCTTCTGAAGAACCTTCAGCTGGCGTGAAGCATAAGCAATAACTCTCCCTTCCTGCATCAATAGACACCCCAAGCCAACGCGTGAAGCGTCGCAATATATTGTATACATCCCAGAACCTGAAGGAAATACTAGAACTGGTGTTGAGGTCAATGCTGTCTTGAGCTTATGAAAGCTCTCCTCACACTCGTCAGACCATTGAAACGGGGAATTCTTCTGAGTTAATCTCGTCAATGGAGCTGCAATAGAAGAGAACCCCTCCACAAATCAGCGATAATAGTCGGCTAGGCCAAAGAAGCTCCTGATCTCTGTAGCTGAAGTAGGACGCGACCAACTCTGAACCGCCTCAATCTTTTGAGGATCAAACTTGATACCCTCTCCGGATACCACATGCCCCAAGAATGCCACGGAACTCACACTTGGAGAACTTAGCATATAGCTTATGTTCTCGCAAAGTCTGGAGCACAACTCTCAGATGATGCTCGTGCTCCCTCAGACTGCGTGAGTAAATCAAAATGCCATCAATGAAAACAATGACAAAAGAATCAATATACGGCCTGAACACCCTATTCATCAAGTCCATGAATGCCACTGGAGCATTAGTCAAACCAAAAGACATCACCAGGAACTCATAATGGCCATATCTCGTACGAAAAGCAGTCTTCGCAACATCTGAAGCCAAAATCCTCAACTGATGATACCCCGATCTCAAATCAATCTTAGAAAACACACGAGCACCCTGCAACTGGTCAAACAAATCCTCGATGCACGGCAAAGGATACTTTTTCTTAATGGTAACTTTGTTCAACTGGCGGTAATCAATACACATCCGCATAGACCTATCCTTCTTCTTTATAAATAGAACTGGAGCACCCCACGGCGATACACTCGGCCAGATGAACCCCTTAGCTAACAACTCCTCAAGCTGCTCCTTCAACTTCTTCAACTTCTTCAACTCTTTCGGAGCCATACGGTATGGAGGAATAGATATAGGTTGGGTGCCTGAAGCTAAGTCCATGCAGAAATCAATATCACGATCCGGAGGCATGCCCAGAAGATCCGAAGGAAATACATCAGCAAACTCTCGAACCACTGGCACTAAAGAAATCGTCGGAGACTCGGCGGTGGTGTCCTGCACATAAGAAAAATAGGCCAGACAACCCTTCTCGACCATATGTCGAGCCTTTAATAATGAAATAACCCGGCTGGCCGTACTAACTGAGGATCCTCTCCACTCCAGCCTAGGCGACTCAGGCATCGCTAGAGTAACTGTCTTGGCATGGCAATCTAGCACGGCATGATAAGGAGATAGCCAATCCATGCCCAAAATAACCTTGAAATCAACCATGTCAAGCAATAAGAGATCCGCTCGAGTCTCGAATCCACAAAACAAAATCACACAGGACCGACAAATCCGGTCTACAACCACAGAATCGCCCACGGGAGTGGACACATAAATAGTAGAACCCAAGGACTCACGAGGGACATCCAAAAAATGAGCAAATAATACTGAAACATAGGAATAAGTGGATCCTGGATCAAATAACATGGATGCCTCTCTACCACATACTGTAATAGTACCTGTGATCACGGAGTCTAAGGCCACTACATCTGATCTGGCCGGGATAGCATAGGATCTAGCTGGAGCACTGGAAGACAGAGCCCCGCCAGAATGAACAGGAGCTGGCTGACCTCCGCTAGCATGAATAGGGGCTGACAGAGCTCCCCCTGCCTGGCCCCAACCTCTAGGGCAACCTCTACCAGTCTGCCCTCCACCTCTGGGTGGACGAACGGTAGGTGCTGGAAATGTAGGCTGATAGCTCTGCTGAATGGCTTTACCCCGAAGCCTGGGGCAAGTCCTCCTCATATGGCCCGGGTCCCCACACTCATAACATCTGGCTGGTGGCATGGTCTGCTGCTCTGAAGAAGGACCCTGGACAGCTAGGGGATGGGGAGAACTCTCCCGCATGGCACTGAAGTAAGGAATAGAAGACCCCTGATGACCAGAATACCCGCCTGAGGAACCCTAATGGATGGTGGGGGATAGGAACTCTCTGGCATGGCGTTGAAATAGGGCCTCACTGGAGCACGACGGGGAGGTGGTGGAGGAGCTGATATGGAGGCCTGCTAGACTGGCCTCTACCAAACTGACCTCTACCCCTGGCTGGGGCACCTCTAAAATCTCCTGAAAATCTAGCCCTCTTATCCTAATGACACTACTTTTTGCCTCTCGAACGATAACCCTCAATCCGGCGAACTATCTGGAGCACAAGCTGATAGGGAGTCCCCATCTCCACCTCTTGGGCTATGTTGGCCCTAATACCTGAGTGCAACTCTGCTACAAATCTCCGCACTCTCTTAGCATCAGTAGGCAATATCATAAGGGCATGACGGGACAACTCAAAAAACTTGGCCTCGTAATCTGTCACGGAGATTTGCCCCTACTCCAGCTGCTCAAACTGATATCGTAGTTCTTCCCTCTCGGATGGTGGAATATACTTGTCCAGGAACAGTTGAGTGAACTGCTCCCAAGTGATGGTAGGGGAACCTGCTGGTCTACCCAGGATGTAGGACTGCAACAATCTATGGGCCCTACCCTCAAGCTGGAAAGTAGTGAAGTGCACTCCATGGGACTCCAGTATCCTCATGTTGTACAGTCTGTCCCTGCACCTATCAATAAAGTCCTGGGCATCCTCGCCCTTCTCACCCCCGAAGATAGGAGGGTGCAATCAGGTCCATCTATCCAGTAACTTCTTTGGATCACCGTCCGCAGCTGGTCTGAGCTCAGGTGTTGTTGCTACTGGCTGGGCTCCACCCATGGGAAGCGTACCCGGGGTATGATGAAGTGTTGTTGTCTGGCCTGCAGCCTGGGTAGTAGGGGTCCGGGATCCCCCTCCTGCCTGAGATGTGGCAGGATCAGCTGAAATAAACCAGCCTGGGACATAGTGTCCATGAATCGCATCATACGGCCCATGATCTCCTGGAATCCTGGCACCGTCATAAAGTCTAATGGAGCAGAACTTTCTTGGGGCACCTCACCCTTCTCCTCTATAGTGGGTTCCTCTGGTGGTATGACTGGAATAGCTCGGGGACGCCCTCGTCCCCTACCTCGGGCCGGTGCCCTCCCGGATCTGGAACATCGGATGTACGTGTCCTCACCATCTGTGAGAGAATAGAATAACGAAAATTAGTAAACCATTGACTGCACAATAGAATAAATATAAGGTGAGGTTTCCTAACACCCTATAGCCTCCCAAAGATAAGTACGGACGTCTCCATACCGATCTACAAGACTCTACTAGGTTTTCCCGTGACTTGTGAGACCTACGTGAACCTAGTGCTCTGATACCATGTTGTCACGACCCAAAATCCTAACTGAGGTCGTGATGGCGCCCAACAGTGGGGTCAGGCAAGCCGACTCTTAATTTACTAAAGGTTCCTTCTTATTTGTTTAAACACTTTAAAATATACACAGTTTTTAAAAGTTAAAACATGATTTGACAACGATAATTAGCCAATTTTTAATCAAAACAGTCATGAGAGGAATGAGCCAAAATGTATATATACAAACCCGTAAGCCAAATTAACAACTACGTGTGTGCCAGGAACTACTGTCACAAGTCCTACGGGCATATTAACAGAATATACAAAACACAATATACAATCCCACTGTTTGAAATGAATAGGCGGGAAATAAGAAAAAGAAAACACCAAGGTGCTGCCGAGGATCGCCAGGAGAAACAGCTCACCGTGAAGTCGGGTCCAACTAAGATAAAAATTGAGATCCGGTCTGATAACCAGATGCACATCCTCGGAAGCTGTACAATTAAGTGCAGAAGTGCAGCATGAGTACATAAACAAATCTATACCCAGTGAGTATCCCGCCTAACCTCGAAGAGGTAGTGAAGAGAGGTAGGCGTGATACTTACTAGGGTCAACATTTCTAAATAACATGATTTAATAGGAACTAGGCAGGCATAACAGTCGTAGAAATCACAAGGAGATATATCATCAAGTATAGTTGTATTTACCTTTGCATGTCAAATTTCACTAACACATAATGTACTAAATTCCCTTATTAACGTGAACCAGTTTGTATAATTACAACGAATTCCTAGTGAATCATACAACACATAATAGGCCAGACACGTAAGACCGAAACGTCGCGAAAAATAAATGTGCACTGTCGAGGGTCGAATGGCTCAACCATAGATGCATCTATTACCCCGCTCGCGAATCGAACATGCGACGCGGTTGATATAATAGTAGGGCTATTCTGCTCACGAATCATAAAAGTGATGCGGTGCCGTATACATACATAAAATTATCAATTTTTTAGGGAATTATCAAAGATTATTCTTTAAGGCAAGAGCCTAAGCAATATATCATGGACCACAACTTCCTAATATTTTCATTCCAAATCAAGGATAATAAGAAATTCAAGATACGTTTAGGAATACATGTAAGGCACATATAAGCATGCTCGTGAGTCCTAGAACTACCCAACATAACATAGCAGTAGCTACACACGGACTCTAATCACTTCGTGCGTGCGTAGCCCCTGCAAATAAGGACATGCAATTATTTATAATCACCTATGGGGAAAATTCCCCCTAACAAGGTTAGAAAGGAGACTCACCTCGTGTTGAACCTACTACCCGGACCAAGAACACGCCCGAAACTCTGAACTCTACACCCGAGGACTCGAAACTAGCCAAATGTTATACAAATTCATTAATCCATGCTCGAAATATGGAAATTATCCTACTCATTTAGTAAATTTCCTATTCTTGAAGAAATTCTAAAATCCAACCCCGGGTCCACATGCTCGGATTCCAAAAATTCTCGAAGGAGACACTCACCCATTGTCTAAGGATCCTTAATATACGATTTCTACCTGATTTCATAGCTTATTCACGGGTAAATTCTCAAATTATCGAAAGCCCTAGGTTACTACCCCATTCTTGAATTTCCACTAATTTAGGTAGTTAATTAAGCTAGTATTCCATGCATGAAGCTAATATTAGAGTAGAATTTACTTACCTTCAATAACCAGGTCGTTTGCCCCTCTAAAATTGTGGAAATCGCCCCAAGGAAGAAGAAGAAGATAAGGGAAATAAGTTAATTCCCGTGTATAAAAACAAATTGTCTGAACAGCATTTCTGCACCTGCAGTTCGAGAACCGCACCTGCGGTCTCGCACCTGCGAAAATGGACTAGAGTGTCTGGGCGCACACCTGCGGAGTGGAGACCGCACCTGCGGCTCCACTCCTGCAAATGTCTGTCCGCACCTGCGAGAATTGGCCTGACCACTGGGGGTCGCACCTGCGACTCGGCAACCGCACCTGCGGTCGCACCAGAACAGGTGCACCAGCAGCTAATGCAACAGTTTTTAGCCTCGTGTGGTGTCCGGGAGGCACCTGGGCCCACCCGAGCCCCTATCCAAATATACTAACGAGTCCCAAATCATAACACGGACTCGCTCGAGCCTTCGGAACACCAAAAACAACGCTAAAACTCAAAATCACACCTCAAAACCCCTAGAACCAAACTTAGGAACTTTAAGTTTTCTAGACTTCGCTAACAACGCGTTGAAACGACCTATACTACTCGGAATGACACCAAAGTTTGCAGGCAAATGATAAATGACATAACAGAACTATTCCCGGTCTCGGAATTCTGTTCGAACCACGATATCGCAAAAACACGTCCCAAACCATAATAGGAACTTAAGGAACTCTTAATTCAATATTGGGCGCCGAAACGCTCCAGGGTCATCAAAAACCCATTCTGAACATACGCCCAGGTCTGGAATCGTCATACAAAGCTACCGGAATCGTTGAAACTTGATTCCGAGGTAGTTTACTAAAGATGTTGACCGAAGTCAAACTTGGCCTTAAAGGCCAACCTTAAGGAACCAAATGTTCCTATAGCACTCTAAACACCTCCGAAACCCGGACCACCAGTCCCCGTGAGTCATAAATCATAATAAGCCGCTATGGGAAGTTTTATTTAGGGCAACGGGGTTCGATAACGTAAAATGATCGGTCGAGTCGTTACATCTGGGGTCATCGGTGAAGTATACTGATGAAGTTTTACAAGAACGGACACCAAGTAAAGGGTTAGATGAGCAAACGGCTTACGAGATAGTTAGGAGACCTGGAGTGGAACCACTTCCACCTGGATGGCTATTGCTTTTTGGATTACCTGTAAATAAACAATACGAGCGTATATTGTGCGTAATTTAAACATGATGCAAATTCCCGTTGGATGATGAATGTTGTCTTTGGACGGTTAAGGATGAATTCTTTAGACCATGATGTCATGAGCCATGAATTTCTTTGATGAGAGATTCACATGCCATAAAATGATGTTCTCGGGCCATGGGATGGTGCCTCCGAACCATTATGCCTTTGAATAATAATATGCAAAATGTTAAAAGAGATCCTCATGCCATGACATGGTGTTCTCAGGCTATGAATATGGTGCCTCCGAACAATGATGCCTTTGGATAGGTTAGCGATATTTGAGCCCATGAAGATGCAATAGCATGATGCTGACAATACAGAGCTTGTCTTGCGAATTTAAAAGGGCAGAAATTAGCCCGAAAGGAAACGAATGATAGAGACATGGGTTGCTTTTGAAAAGTAAATGGGAGACAGCATTTAACCTCGGAAGGCAGAAAGGTAGCCTTATACAAGATGCGAATCCAGATGGCGGTAGCGTTTAACCTCGGAAGGCAAAAAGGTAGCGTTATGCAATATGCGAATGCAGATGGAGGTAGCGTTTAACCTCGAAAGGTATAAAGGTAGCCTTATGCAAGATGCGAATGCAGATGGAGGTAGCGTTTAACCTCGAAAGGTATAAAGGTAGCCTTATGCAAGATGCGAATGCAGATGGAGGTAGCGTTTAACCTCGGAAGGCAGAAAGGTAGCGTTATGCAATATGAGAATGCAGATGGAGGTAGCGTTTAACCTCGGAAGGCAGAAAGGTAGCCTTATGCAATATGCGAATGCAGATGGAGGTAGCGTTTAACCTCGGAAGGCAGAAAGGTAGCCTTATGCAAGATGCGAATGCATGATGGAGGTAGCATTTAACCTGGGAAGGCAGAAAGGTAGCCTTATGCAATATGCGAATACAGATGGAGGTAGCATTAAACCTCGGAAGGCAGAAAGGTAGCCTTATGCAAGATGTGAATGCAGATGGAGGTCGCGTTTAACCTCGAAAGGAAGAAAGGTAGCCTTATGCAATATTTAAAGAAGGACAACGGAAATTCTTAGCTGGTGTTAAGTTGCGGTAGAGCATTGTGATAATGAAACATCGTTTGTGCTGATAATAAATGTTGACATGACGAGTTTGAGGAACGATGTCTGTCCTTTGAACGGATAATATATTTTGGGGCTTTTGTAATTTTGTGCCTGCATACACAGAAAGATCGTGAGTTTTGTAAAAGGGAAAAGTTACTTCGCATTCCTGCTGGCTCGTTGGCTTGATCTGATGATACTGCCTGTATCATTGAGGTAGCGTTCGCTAAACAAGCTGTTTCAAAAAATAAATATGCATGATTTTTATAAAAGTGTAATATATAATCTAAAATAGTTTTTAGATGAACCGACGATGTGGCACGGCTTGAGACATTGCGACCTCTCGTGCTGCGGAATTTTGAGGGTCCTCCTCAAAATTCAGCCCCAGTTTGCTGGATGGATGCCTCTGACTGCTGCCGCGCCGTGACTGGCTGAACTTGCATCGGAATTTTGAGGGAAAAAATAGATTCTTATTGAATTGTGACTGAACCCATAGGGCTGCCTACGTATCCCCTCTTAAACGGGAATCAGTTCAGGCGTAGTTCAAATTACATCCTTGAGAAAGCATAAAGATTACACATAGTAGCACTTCACTGCATCTGAATTGATCGGGTTGGGTTAGACTTCTCCGTCCATTTCCGCGAGTATAAGTGCTCCTCCTGTAAGCACTCTATGAACCATGTACGGACCTTGACAGTTAGGAGAGAACTTCCTCTTGGCTTCATCATGTAACAATAAACTCCCCATGGCGTAATGTTTCTCAGCATCTTCCTCATCCATCCAAATCTGGTGATAACCAGTGAAGCAATCCACAAAGGACCGCAATTCATGCTTGGCACAGTTATCAATCAGAATGTGTATATTTGGAAGGGGAAGTCGTCTTTTAGACTGGCCCGGTTGAGATCCTGGTAGTCGACGTAGACTCTGACCTTCCCGTCCTTCTTTGGCATAGGTACAATATTGGCTAACCATGTCGGGTACTCCACTGCCCGGAGAACTTTGGCATTGATCTGCTTGGTAACTTCTTCTTTAATTTTCAAACTGATGTCGGGTTTGAACTTTCTGAGCTTTTGTTTCACTGGTGGACACATTGGATTGGTTGGCAGTTTGTGAGCCACAATAGACGTACTTAGACCAGTCATGTCATCATACGACCATGCAAATACATCCTCATACTCTCTTAGAAACTCTATGTATTTTTTCTGTTCTGATGGTGACAAATGAATGTTGATATGAGTCTCCTTGACGTTTTCTGAATCACCCAGGTTGATAACTTCGATCTCATCTAGGTTGAACTTAGGTCTGTTCTCAAAGTTCTCAACTTCTTTGACAATCTCGTCGGGTATGTCGTCCTCTTCTGAATCAATGTTTGTTTGTTGCGTCGCCTCATTGCATGTCACACTCATCGGTTCATCAAGACAAGTAATAGTAATGATGTATAAATAAAGTAATGAGAGAAACAATAGCAATAATCATCAGATTCGTAAGAGAAATTTAGAAGATGCTTTGATAGATTGAATAACTGTTTTGAACATTAAAGATCTTTATTGCAGAAATTGGGAAAATGCAGGAAAAGGGAAATCATATAGTAAGTAAACAGTAAATAATGCTTGTTTTAGCCTTGCTACCCCGAGGCTCGTCGGGCTTTGGTTTTCTTGATAGACCAGCTCTTGAGATATGCCCCCTTGATCACAGTCTGTATGGAAGGACCTTCGTCCCCCTCTCCCTCGAGGACAACACAACAATACATATCATCATTCTTTAGGAACAAACTCCTCAATGTTGCAAGTGCTTATTCTTCATCTGAACCGTAGATAGTGTCGGCCTGCTTACAAGTCTGCTCAAGATGAGGTATCGGCTGCTCCAAAGGGTAATAGGGACCATGCCAAGGTGGCGACCAGTCGTTGAATTCCTTCCAAGTGTACTCATACCCCAGACAGAAAGTGGTGCCATGTTCCTTGAGCTTTATGGGCTTCGTGATCCCTTGGAGGTTTTTACCGAGCCCTTTGCCTGGATCATATCCTCTCCAGTTCAGGATGCTCCCGATCTTGTTATCCCACCATTTGTCCTTATCGATAGCATTGACCCGTTCGATATGGTGGTGAGTTCCTCCTCTTATTTTCATTTTCCCGTCAATCATCGGAATAGTTTGACGCTACGGCCCCAACATCATGAATCCAGGGTCGTCCCAACAATAGGTTGTAGGATACAGGAACATCTATCACCTGGAAATCCACTTCGAACCAAGTTGGTCCCATCTGTAGACACAGACTAATCTCCCCCATGGTGGACCTCTGAGAATCATCGAAGGCTTTCATATTGATCGCCTCATCCTTTATCTCATGTAGCCCTTTACCCAATTTCTTGAGTGTTATCAATGGACAGATGTTAAGACTAGAACCTCCATCGATCAAGATTCTTGTGATGAAATGATCCTCGCACTGCACGGTGATGTGCAGTGCTTTGTTGTGCCCCAATCCTTCAGGTGGTAGCTCATCCTCATGAAAAGTGATTTTATGACTCTCCAGTACCTGGCCTACCATATTGGCCATTTCCCCACTAGTGATGTTGTTTGGCACATATGCTTCACTCAACACTTTCAACAAAGCATTTCTGTGTGTTTCGGAATTCTGCAGCAGAGAGAGGATGGATATTTGTGCTGGTGTCTTGTTTAGCTGATCGATGATGGAATACTCCTTAGCCTGTACCTTTCTCCAAAGGTCATCGGGACCCGTTTTGATAAGGGGAGGTCGGTTAGCGGCCTGCTTGCTTGACTCAGCCAGATGCTCAGGGGTGTAGACCCTACCAGTTCTCGTCATACCCTGTGCTGCGACAGCTTCCTCAGACTTGACCTTGCTTTTCCTTCTTGTCTCGATTGTGTAGTCCCAAGGAATAGCGTTGAATAGAAGGGTGGCGTGGATGACATTGCCACCGGAATTGGTGCAGCTATCTTTATTTCAAACGAAATGTGTGTTCGGGGTGGCAAGATTGCGACCTCGAACGAAGCTGATGTATTTGCTGGAGATACAAACTCAACTTAAATTGGCACTGGTGACTTTGTCGGTGGTGCTGCTTCAAACTCAAATGGTATAGACATATTCACCTCAACGGCCTCAGATGACTGAATCTGAACTATGATCGGTTTGAGAGTGACTGCGGCTTTCTTTGGGTCATCGCCTTCTGCGATCAACCCGATTGTCCCCTCGGGATCCCAATCATCTTCTATTTCAATCATATGGATACCTCTACCCTTATGGTATGGCAGAGGATTGTCGCGAACATTTGGGGTGGGGTCTTTTGCCATAATAATCTTGTTGCCAATAAGAGCATGTATTTTGTCCTTCAGAGAACGGCATTCTTCAATGGTGTGTCCCTTCATGCTGGAATGGTATGCACAGGATCTGTTTGGGTTAACCCAGTGAGAAGGATTCTCAGGGGTGGCATCAGGAATAGGTGTAACATAACCGGAAACTTTGAGTTTTTCATATAGTTGGTCAATGGGCTCGGCTATGGCGGTGTATTGCTTTGGAGGGCGGCGATCAAAATTGGGACGAGGTCTAGGGAAGTTTTGGCGTGCAGGAGGGAATTGGTAATGAGATGGTTGGGAATTATAAGTGTGGTAGACAGGAGCGAGTTGTGGATATTTGGGCGAAGCAGGTTGATATGTGGGTGGTAGAGCTTGGTAGGAAGGTGGTGGAGTTTGGTAATTTGGTGGTAGAGTTTGGTAATTTGGTGGTGGAGCTTGGTAATTTGGTGAGGGTGCTTAGTAATTTGGGGTTGGATGATATGTGAGTGGAGGTGTCAGATAGGTTTGGTACTTGAGCGGGGACTTGGTTCTTTGTGCAACCATTACGGCTCTCATCTCTCTTCTTAGACACACCAGCGTACTCTAGAGCCTTGTTAGTGTCTTGAAAGGCTTCAAAATTTGTAACCATACCGCTTTAATACCTTCTTCAATACAATCACCCAATTTGATGATGTCAGAGAACTTGTGGCCCTCAACCATCATTAACCGTTCATAATACTGCGGGTCCTGAGCCCGGACAAAGAACTTGTTCATATGTTCTTCCTCTAGAGCAGGTCTGACTTTAGAGGCTTCGAACCTCCAGCGAGTAGCATACTCGCGAAAGGTTTCTGTAGACTTCTTTAAATTTTGAATATAGAACACATCTGGTGTGTTCTCTGTGTTGAATCTAAACCTGTCCATGAAATCAGACGCCATGCTTACCCAGTTTGACCATTTCTTGGGGTCTTGGCTGATGTACCAAGACAGTGCATCTCCCTTCAAACTCCTCATGAACAGCTTCATGTGGATTCTTTCATCCTTTCCCACGCCAACCAATTTGTAGCAATAGGTCCTCAGATGGACTCTCGAATCACCAGTACCGTCAAACATTTTGAATATTAGAGGTTTGTACCCATCGGGCAGTTCGACATCAGGTTGGATACAAAGGTCTTCATAATTCAACCATTCAATCCCCTTGGTCCCTTCAACACCATGGACTTGGCTGGTCAGTTTCCTAAGCTCCTCGGCCAGGCTCCTAATAAGTAAATCCTTTTTGTCAGACTCAGATGCCAGTAGGATAGGCGGAGTGGAGTGGATCATGGTTTCCTCATAGATGGGATTGTTATAGGTGTGGAAATGGTCTTTTGTGGGGTTTTGATGTTCTGGGATGAGTAGTGGGGTGTTATTTGTGGTGTGGCAAGTATTGTACTGTATCCTGAGAGTTTGGTTCTTTGGGGGGGTGGTGTGATGATGGGGTGCGAGATGATTTTGCTGTCTTGGGATATTTTGTGGAGGTGCGGGGTTTTAAGCATTTAGAAGTTTGACGTCAGGGACGTTGAGGGAAAATGACAAGTTGGCCAGATTCCGGACTTGATCGAGTTCTTCCTGAAACTTCTGCAATTTTTGTTCAAGTGGCGACATGTTCTCATGCAGGACCTGAATACCTCAGCCATCAGTTGCCTCTACCCTTTCAATCACATTCTCCTTTGTGATGTCGTTGGACTCTTCCATCTTACTTTTTCCTTTGTCTTTTCCCTTAGGAGGACTAGGGGGAGTAGGTGGAGGGCCCTTGGATCTGGTGCGATAGGCTGATGATGCCAAAATGCACGAACTAACCTTTGGGGAGGAGAGTAAGAAAAAATAAAAAATAAAAGGTAACCATGTCAGTGAGGATTATGAAAAGAGTATTGCAGTATTTAAACACATAATGAGGAAATGAAAGCGTGTCCTAAGTTGGGGACCTCTTTGTGCCCGAGGTAGACCTATCGAAAAATTGATTTGGAGAACTTAAAATGCTAAATGCCTCATTTTATTGATAATAAAATAGACATTCTGAAGCGACAAACGAAAAATAAAAATCACTAATGGCCATTGGCCTTATTACATTGTTATAAAAATAAAGACATTCCTATCTACTTTGTCCCAGAAGGACCTTCCCCAGATTCGGAATTCATGCTTTCTTCTAACAGTTTTCCCAGCTCGTGAAGTCCTAGCAGCAGATAAGTTCTGGCTAGGTATCCCCCTGTAGCTACCTCAACCTTTTGACAATCTTCAACCCTTTTGATGAAATTTTCTTCCAAATCGATTATACCTC